>JAPYYW010004520.1:0-11072 GCA_030522545.1 Cremastinae sp. A BG-2022a
AGGGGGTTTTTTTTCAAAATTCATTGTAGGACCAAAACTAAAGATTTTGCCCGAACCCAAGCCAAAATAACCAACTTGGTAAATAACGGACACCCTAATGTATACATATATAGTAGCATATTTTGGTTTTATACGAAAATTAGCGCGTTTCGATATTTATTGCGAAAACCAGCATGTTTCGGCTTTCTTCACTAAAACTATAGCACGTTTCAATATTTATCGCGAAAACCAGCATGTTTCAACTTTCTCCGCGAAAATTAACACGTTTTGATATTTATCGTGAAAACTAGAATTTTTCGGCTTTCGCCACAAAAACTAGCACGTTTCAATATTTACAACGAAAGCTAACGTGTTTCGACTTTCTCCACGAAAACTAGCACGTTTCGATATGTTTTAAATTCACGTGTTGCTCCGTTTGGTCCAGCATACTCTAAATTTAAGATCATTCAAGGTAATCTTTACTTGCTACGTATGAATGAAAGCGAATAAAATAAAAATATTATATTTTTGAAAAAAATAAAGGAGACTTCTTTAATTTACGTTAACAAGCTGTATAAAATTTCAAGAAGTTACACAAACCAGAAGTCAAATTTATAGTTGATGATTACAATATTTAATACATGCTTATATAAAACAGCACAGAAAAAATATTGATTTAGACAATAAGTACTGGAGCTTTTTTAAAAATTTGTTTGATCGTACTATTTTTACTTCAAATTGACAAGGTTGTCTTTTGCTCATCATTTTATACTGCTTAATTTATTTTTATTCAAAACTACATTATGAATATATTTTGATTTTTCAATTCTAATTTTACTCCGCTTGTCATAAATGGTAATTAGAAAATACCTTGTCACTTTAAGATGATGTGAAACTCCCAATTTCGAGTGATTTTTCGTACAAATCCCACGTTCGTATTTTTCAAGCAAATTAAGTGAATTTTGAATATGTTATGCAATGTACACTATACTGGTACATAACGTTCTTAGAATTTCAAAAAATGAAAAAAAATTTTTTTTACTTTTCGGTTTTTTTTTAATTTCAAGAGTGTCATGCCCTAGTACAGCATACACTGCATGACATATTCAGATTTCAGTTCATTTACTTGAAAAATACGAGCGTGGGATTTGTCCGAAAATTCACTCAAAATTGGGTGTTTCACATCACCTTAAGGTAGTACATCTATGACAGTTATATTAAATATTTTTAACATAGTTTTTATCAATATCATGTGGTTTTACAGCTTAAATTCATTAGAGAAAAAGTTGTTACTAATTGATTCAAAGAGAACATATTTTAAATTCAAGGTCATCCAAGGTGATCCGTACTTCATACGTATATAAAAATTAAAAAAAAATTTATTTAGGATTAAAAAGAAAAATTGAAGTTTTTTTGAAGTATTATAAAAAGCTGTATCAAATTTCAACAAGTTCTACTTCTTAGAAGTCAAGATATCAAGATTTGAAGATTGCACTATTTAACACGTGCTCTTATGGGAGAGTAGAAAATGGGTGATTTTCGATAATGAATATCTCGAATTCTATGGAGAGAAACGTCCCAAAATTGAACACACATATGCATATTATGGCACCAAAGATAGTTTATGCAAAATTTTAACAAATTCCTAAAAAAATGGTTTCGTGAATGTACTACCTTAAATTTAAAAAAAAATTATAAAAAAGAAGGAAAAAAATTGGACATAATTGAAATTTAGCCGAAGTTGACAATAACAATTGTTATTGTTGTTAACAATATATTGATATTGTTATATAATACCTAGATATTGCTATAATATTTAATATTTTCCACCATATTATGTGTCCTATATTACAATGTTACGAGAGATCGCGTATAGAGTTCCGCGTGGAGGGAAATCGCGGAATCGATTCGAGCTCGAGGGCGGATCGGGCCGAGGTGAGAAACACGAAGAGACGTCGTTTTCTCTCTCGCCGGGACGCCCCGGGTCATCCGAGTCGGGAATCACCGTCAGAATTGTCCGCCCATGGCCGACTCGGACGCGGCGTCTACCGAAGAAGCAGCCAGCGCCCGGGACACCCCCATGCCCTCGCGGAGAGCTTCCCGGGAGTTATGCCGGCAACTGGTGAATTATAACATGTATAACGCGTACCGAACGCTCTCGCTTACGAGCCATGCCCACGCGCTTTATTCAATACCAGTCTTACAACGACTCGCTTATTCTACTGAACCGACGAGTCATCTCCCGATCATGCCCCCTCCTTTCCATGCCCTCTACTTTTCCGTTCTTTACTGACGCGCATTTTCTCTCCAGATCTCACCAACGGGTATATGCAAGTGCAACGCATTTTTCCTTCCCTCATTTTCTTTTTTTTTTCTTGCACGATAAATGTGATTTATGCAGGGATTATGTAATTTTGTAAAGGCGTCGTATATCGCGCGCAGCGTGTTCTAAAACTATACAATTTTCAACAATAAATGTACTCATATTCCAGACGGTGAAGTCTCTTAATATTTTGCAGTGAGTTTTGTATAACATAGAAGAAACATTATTTAATTTTTTAGAGAAATCTATTGTTAAAAAGTTGTTACTTATCCAACAGGTATATCTAGTATATAATTTCTGAGCTTGAATAAACTTTAATTCTGAGTATGTTGTTCGTTAATAAATTTTCAACGATAACTGTTCTTGATAAATGTAATCTCGTGAATTACTACGAACGTCAGAAAAACGTCTCCAAAACAGGAATTCTGTATTGCGAGTGCGGGATGGGCACGAGTACGAAACGTATAACACTAACGAATTTTAAAAAATTAGTGGCTTTAATAATTTTTATTATTAAAAAAAATTGAATTATTTATCATTTTAAATTTTTATTATATTTTAAGGAAAAATATGTTTAAATATTTTTTTATTTAAGATTTTTGTTGTTTTAGAAGTTTATGCACATTTTTAACAAAACCTATCGACGTTCATTTTACAGGCCAATCCCCTTGAACTAGTTTTATCGTTTAAATCAATTCGTCAGATTTATTTTAATAAATTAGAGGATTTAGTATTTATAATCAACAATCTCGCTGTAAAATTATATATAGAGTAAATTGTGGACTTAATAATTGAGAAATTAATTAGTAAGAAGTCACTCATTTTCGTAATTGAAGCATTACGATGATACGAAAATTATTACTTCCTCTTATTTCAACATCGTATTCATTTATAGTGAATCGTAAGAATTTTACAAAAAATAGAACTCAAATAGAGTATATACTCCTAAGAATCTGATCGTTTTAAATGAGTGGGATTATCTACTTATATTTTGAGAACATAGGTATTATAAGCATGAGTCTTTTTTTTCAAATATTTTTTGGATGATATTTCAACGCATTGAAATTGTTAGTAGCCTCGAGTACTAACCGAATTGTTGATAATTATTTTTTTATGTTGCAATTATTTGAAAAAAAATTTTCAATTCTATTTACAATACATAAATCTCCTTATTCGTTCCTATTTTTTAAAATAACGTTCTACTTTTTCGCGAATTACATAAATTAGTTGCAGATAACTGTTAGACTAGTCTACAGCGATAGGACTACTTTAAATCTTGACTTTTATCTAGTGAAACTTCTTTAATTTTTGCATTTTTGCACAAATTTCAAAATTGTCAAATTTTTACACAATTTTGCCCCTTGCATCAGCACAGTGAAGAAGTTCCTTTAATTTATAATCAAACGTACATAAATCTCCTTATTCGTATCTATTTTTTAAAATAACCATCTACTTTTTTGTAAATTACATAAATTAGTTGCAGATAACTATTAAACTAGTCTACAGCGATAGTACTACCTTAAATCTTCACTCATAGATCGTGAAACTTGTTTAATTTTTGCATTTCTGCATAAATTTCAAAATTTGCAAATTTTTGCACAATTTTGCCCTTTGGATCAGCACAGTGAAGAAGTTTCTTTAATTTATAATCAAACGTACATAAATCTCCTTATTCGTATCTATTTTTTAAAATAACCATCTACTTTTTTGTAAATTACACAAATTAGTTGCAGATAACTGTTAGATTAGTCTACAACGATGGGACTACCTTAAATCTAGACTTATAGATAGTGAAACTTGTTTAATTTTTGCATTTCTGCATAAATTTCAAAATTTTCAAATTTTTGCACAATTTTGCCCTTTGGATCAGCACAGTGAAGAAGTTTCCTTTAATTTCTAATTAAACGTACATAAATATTGAATAAAATCGTAATACGTCAGTAATGATGAATGATAATGAGAGAGAATAGACTCGAGATAAAAACGAAAAAAAAAAATGGCACGAGCGAACTCTCTGCAGCGCAGAATGCTTATAATTTCCTCGAAACTTTTCTCTAGCCGGATATCGCGACATGAGATCTCGGGCTGTATATATTTTTGCTGCGTGTATTTCTGCCTGATATTGTTCGAGTCTATTAATACGAATTCCACCGGATTCGAAGAACGCTGTGCAGAAAATCACGAGTATAGATTCATGTCAGCGTATACGTTTATGTAAAGCGTATAATATTACAAATAATCCGTCGAGACGGACAATATCTCGAACGTGCGATCCTCTCCCGTATTTGCGAAAGAAATTGAATTCCGTCCGGGAGGTCCGATCGATCTCGCGTACCGATCGATCAGCGATGAACGATCCGTGACAAGTTTTCCTCGCTCCGCACGCGTTTTGCTCCCGGTCGATTCGTGGATTCGTATTCAGCAACCTCGACGATATTCGGCGATCTCACGCGTGATAAATCATAACAAACGGTACGAAATTTTTTAAGATCGATGATTTTATTCTCGTTACACATTTCGGTCTGCCGATCGCCCGTGGAATATCTTTTTCGAGGCACTTTTATTCAACGGTGTTCGATGAATTTTTTATTTGTTTGTTTTTTTTTCTTGTTTATTTCTCCGCAATGTTTGCCATGATTTCTCGGTATCGATATACTTTCAAATATTTTCTCTGAATGGAGGAAAAATCGGTGAGAGAAATTTTTATTCTCGTTATATATTTCGGTCTGCCGATCGCCCGTGCGGAATCTTTTTCTAGGCGCTTATTCAACAATGTTCGATTAATTTTTTTTTTCTTTTTTATTTCTCTGCAACGTTTGCCATGATTTCTCGGTATCGATATACTTTCAAATATTTTCTCTGAATGGAGGAAAAATCGGTGAGAGAAATTTTTATTCTCGTTGCATATTTCGGTCTGCCGATCGCCCGTGGAATTTTTTTCGAGGCACTTATTCGAAAACGTTCGATAAATTTTCAATTTATTTATTTATTTATTTATTTATTTCTTGTCTATTTCTCCGCAATGTTTACCATGATTTTTTGGTATCGATACTTTTAAATGTTTTCTATGAATGGAGAAAAAATTGTTGAGAGAAATAATCTTTTTTTGATCGATGATTTAATAATCTCGTTATACATTTCGGTCTTATTCGGTTTTATTCGATAATATTCACCGAATTTTTAATTTTTTTGTTTATTCATTTTTTCTTGTTTATTTCTCCGGAGTGTTTGTCAAAATTTCTCAGTATCGATACTTTCAAATATTTTCTCTGAATGGAGGAAAAATCGGAGAGAGAATTAATCGTATACGGTTTTTCAGAAAATCGTTCGCTCTAGAGGGAAAGTTCGAGTTCTCATACTTTCCGGATATATCCAGCGAAAAGCGTTGGAGGAGAATGCACCGAGACAAAAATGCGCAAATTGGTCCAATATTTAAGGAGTGTCGCGCGTTTGTTCGCAGGCGCGCATTCATTTTATGTTTAAAGTAAATGCAAAAATCATTAGGTGAAATTATTTTCAAGATAATCTGACAAAAATTAATATTAATGTTCCTTGATGGCATATTAAAATACGTTTAGAATTTAAGGAAGCTTTATCGTGCAGATGTCGAGATATTTCGTTGTGTAAATTTGTTACTTTTAACACGCGGTTTTATGAGAAGTCACAAAAAAATGCGATTTAAAAAATAAATATCTGGATTTCTAGACGATGAATGTTATTGAAATTTGACCACTAGTCGTGTATCATATTAAAGTAGTTTTATCAAAAAATCGTTTTCTTAAAATTTGCAAAAACCATCTTTGCAATTGAGATGCAATTGTATATTGCAGCTCGAGAGCTCGAGATATTTATTATCAAAAGTCACTATTTTCTACAGTCTTCCATAAGAGCACGTGTTAAATATTGCGATCTTCAACTCTAAATACATTTGAAGTACATTTAAGAAGTTAAATTTAGTTTTAAAAAAAATCCTAAGATTTTGATTTTCCTAATTTTCATACATACGTAGCAAATGCAGATTGCCTTAGATGATCTTGAATTTTGAGTATGCTATTCTTGAATAAATTTGTAACAACTTTTCTCAATAAACTTTTGTTGAAAAACCACATGGTACGAAGATAAACTCGGATAAAATTTTTTGAATTGACTGTGTATTGATAGAACTACCTTAAATTCATATTAATGTATATGTCAAATTTTAGCAAAAAAAAGTTGAAAAATAATTTTCACGTGGTAAACGCCTGAGAACGGAAACAATGGTCCGGCGTTCGTATAGATAATTTTTTACAGTAAATTTCCGAGCACCATGAGCGTGCGTGCGTGTCAGCGTAATGAACACGCCGCTGGCCCACCCGTGGAACACGACAGAAAAATGAAGTCTCGATATTCCATGCAAAGCTTTTCGTATATACAGAATAATCAGTACATAATTTCACCGAGACAAAAAATTTATTAAATAGACAATTTTTACGTTTAAAATTTTATTTTAAATATAAACAAGTTTTTGTGTGTTCATTAGTATTTAAATTATTTAAAAAAATTTTGCAATCCATTCTAAATTCACCCCCTTAAAACTGGGAAATCTCGAATTATCTTAAAACAGTAAATAAACTCGAGAATATTTTTGTCAATTCCTTTATAACAGACAGCTGCAGCGTTTTTTCCGAAATCATAATTCAATTTGGAGAAAAAACTTTCTGTCTTAACTGTATACCGTAAGAAGTGTATAAATTGACCAAGTCCTGAACTAAATGTCTTGCAAAGGTGAAGACGATGCATTAGCGAGGGTGGTACAGAAAAAAATTGAAAAAAAACTTTCTGGTTGACAGTATACCGCAAGAAGTGTATATAAATTGACCAAGTTCTGAACGAAATAAAGGTGAAGACGAAGCATTTGCAGCGAGGGTGGTACAGAAAAAAATGGAAAAAAACTTTCTGATTTGACTGTATACCGTAAGAAGTGTAAAAATGGACCAAGTCATACAGAAAAAATTGAGAAAAAACTTTCTGTTTTGACTGTATCGATAGAACAACCTTACGGCAGTTCTCTACACTTTATACACTTCTTAAAGTGTATAAATTGACCAGTCCTGAATGGAATGTCCTGCGAAGGTGAAGACGATGCATTAGCAAGGGTGGTACAGAAAAAAATGGAGAAAAAACTTTCTGATTTGACTGTATACCGTAAGAAGTGTAAAAATGGACCAAGTCATACAGAAAAAATTGAGAAAAATACTTTCTGTTTTGACTGTACCGATAGAACAACCTTACGGTAGTTCTCTACACTTTATACACTTCTTAAAGTGTATAAATTGACCAGTCCTGATTTGACCGTATACCGTAAGAAGTGTAAAAATTGACCAAGACATACAAAAAAAAATTGAGAAAAAACTTTCTGTTTTGACTGTATCGATAGAACAACATTACGGTAGTTCTCTACACGTTATACACTTCTTAAAGTGTATAAATTGACCAGTACTGAGTGGAATGTCCTGCGAAGGTGAAGACGATGCATTTGCAGCGAGGGTGGACTGTCCCATTGTCTGCTCGCTTCCGTGGCTTACCGTTTCGTTCGCAAGCTCTTTCACGGTGTACAGATCCGAGCGCTGCTCGCATACTCTTCATTGCTCTCCGCTTATTCTCCGCCGCGTGGAAGTTGCAACCCCCGCGCGCTTCCTCGAGTATGCGGCACGAGCCGGAAAATAAGAAAAAAAAAACGGGACGAATAAGGCGCCTGGAAACGAAGAATTTAACCGTGAAGAGTGTGCACACGCTTCTCGCATACAATTGTAAACCATCGACGTGCTTCTATTGTTTCGGCGCTGATGTATCGAGCGATATGATTTAGGAGTTGCGAGCACTCCGCGAGCCAGGAGAATACGAGTTTTTTTTTCTCCGACGCTAGCAAGAAAATAAGCCTCGGGCTCTCTTCTCCGATACGCAGTGAATCTCAACTATGTTATCTTTCTCCAGTATTTTTCTTCGTACATACTCTTTTTCAAATTTTTCTCCACTACCTTTTGTTTTCTCTTCATTTATGATATTTAATGGTTCTTACTTTTCTTAAATTATTAAAAGATCAATCACGACGTAGTGGAGATTTTTTAAAATTAATTTTATATTCACTGAAATGTTTGATTTAACAAAAATTTTGTTCTGGTATACGTTCAAGTATTTTTTGTTGCAAATTGAACTGTATTCTTCGTTGATTTCATTATTTCAAATAAATAAGTGTTGTATCAACTAAATATGTATATTTCAAAGAAATCTTTTTGCAGTGTATATAGATAACTTTCGAACTGAATATATTGTTTTAGTACAACTAAATATAGTTTAGGTATGTGGAGTAATAATTATGTCTTTACAATGATTCCATGATTTTTCATGCTCATGTACTTTTTCACTAGACATTTTAGAATTTTGAAAATTTATTCATCTTCGTACAAAGGACCATTGAATTATCGATTATTTTTCTAGACAAAAAAAATGATGATGATGAGGCCTGGAAGAGTCAACATGGTAACCTGAGAACCGATACGACAAGAATTTCTTCCTGTATTCGCAAAACAGAGAAATTTAAGTTCTTATAGTTCTTGAAAGATGCCTCGTGTTAGTCCGCAGGAAATGTCAGTCGTTGAATAAGGAAGAAAGTAAAAAAATAAAAAATATGAACCGATTCGAATCGTGAATATACGAATTCTTTGTTCTTAAGAATGTCGTTGTATTCAAAATCATATTATTAAATAATATCTTCAAAACATCATATCAAAATGGAAATTTTCTGTACCTTTTTATGAGAGTAAGTGTTAAAAATTGTGATGCTTTTTATAAGAAATATGTATAAGCTTTTTAAGTCATGTGAAATTTTATATTGATCTTTATATACGGTATTAAAAAAGCTTTTGTTTAATTTTTCGAATATAATTCTTTTTTTCATTATTAAAGAAGTATTTTTGTCATTAAAAAATAGCTTTATCTAATTTTTCGAATAAAATTTATCTTATTTCATTCATTCAATTTTTTGTGTGCAATCACACAGAGAGACAATTGGGTGAACTTCAATTTTAAATGTATATATTCCTTCAGTGAATCTGTAGAATTTTTAATCATTTTACTGACTGATTTAGAAGTTATTCATCTCAAAACTCATATAGCATTGTTTCATCGTGAAAATTCGTACATTTGCCGCTTTTTCTTCCTCGACATGTTTTAATTGATATTTTGCGATTCTTTTATAGGCGCAAATTTCATATAACCTGCACGCTCTATTCCGATGTATTGAATATAGGTTCCATGTCTTTTTTTAAATAGGATATTTGATTGAATAAACTTTTAAAATAAAAAAAGTTAAAAAATACAAAAAATTTTGCGAATTTTTTTTTGATAATACATGAGTCTTGTACAGATCCATGAAATTTTCAATTAGCGATGACTTACCTTTCTCTTGACAAAATTAACGGTGATTTATAGAGACGATGCGAATATCCCTAATTTTCTGCTCAATATATTCCATGGGCCTCGCACTTCACTTCACCACCACACAAAACTCAATATTATTAGTATTTTTTAAAATCAAGTTGCAAAACGGACCATCGAATACAAATGGGTAAATGAAAATATGTAAAAGACTAATAATTTATGATGAAAAATCTAATTATTCGACGAAAAACCGCTATTAAAAAGCTGTTCGTTCGAATTTAAAAGACTGCATACGTTTAATGTAATGGAAATAATATTATATGTAGAATAAAATAGCAGTATCGAGATTAATTGCATCAATTGGGACAGCACTTTTATCCACACCAACATTTGTTAAAATTATTTCGAAACGAAATTATAAATTAGAAACACTAACCACTATTCACTTTTCGTATGATTGAAAATAACACTGGAATTGACACTTAATTGAACTTGTTGAATTATTTCTACGAAATGTTTTTCGGTAACGAACTACCTTGCAAGACCCGACACGTCGTATCCCGACACCTTGTATCGGTCTACTGATTCCAAAATGAGTCGAAAATCCGAACCATTAAGGCTGTGTTCGGCTTTTCCCTCACCTCGACCCATCACAATCGATACCATATAATCGAGGTATACATTCTCGAAAATTTGGAATTTTTTTTCCTCGTTACGCCCGACGAACTTTCTCTTTTTTTAATGTTTACGATTTCCGAACTATTCAGGTATAATGTCCAGGTATTTGTCCACGTCCAAGACTCGTTCGTTAAATACTTGAAATTCGCTAAATTTTTACAATTTCTTTTTTTTTTTTTCAATTTTTTGAAGCACAAGCAAAAAAGTGGGCGCTTTTTCCTTCTTGGCATGTTTTAATTGACACGATGCTGTTCTTCTAGGCGCATGGAATATTACATAATGCTCTCTATTCCGATTAATCGATTAGAGGCCTCATGTCTTTTTTTAATACGAGCGACAACGCGACCGCTTTTTTTGATGTTTGAATTGATATTTTGCGGTTTTTCTAGGCGCACTCTTCATACAACTTCGTATAATGCGCTCTATTCTGATTAATTGATTAGAGGTTTCATCTCTTTTTTAAATATAGAGCACATCCGCACCGACTTATTATTTTAAAAAGTATTTTGAAACGGTATTATAAATTAGAAACACTAAACTATTTACTTTTCGTACGATTGAAAATTACACTGGAACTGACACTCATTTGAACTTGTCAAATTGCCACGAAATGTTTTTCGATAACGAACTGTACCTGGCGAGACCCGACACGTCTTATCCCGACACTTTATAG
>JAPYYW010004521.1:0-11415 GCA_030522545.1 Cremastinae sp. A BG-2022a
TATCCCTAACTTTGAAAAATTTTGCAAAGAGTTTTATACAACATAGAAGAAACTTTGTTTAATTTTTTAGAAAAATCTATCTTTAACAAATTGTTAATCATACTCCAAGTACATTTAGTATTTCTGACCTTAGATAAGCTTCAATTCATAGTATCTTGTTGTTTAATAAATTTCCAAAAAACTTTTCTTAATAAACTTAATCTCGCAAATCATTGTGAACGTCAGAAAAACGTCATCAAAACAGAGGAAACTTTTGGATTCGACTGTTTATTTTTTATTTTTGCCAGCTGTACCGAAATCCCTTAAACGAACTTTTTCGTTTATTCAATATCTCTAGCTTTAAAAAATTTTCCAGTCTCGCAGTGTCGAAACAATCTGACTATTCAAAGTTTGTACCTGATTGTCGCCAAGCCTGTAAGAGTTTTGGTATCTGTTATCGACCGGCTGAACCGGAGCAAAGTTTGGAGGCCGAATGAATCCATACTCGATTTCCTCATTGGGAGTCTCGAACTCGAGGGTCGGTGACGTCGGAGCTGGGGTCGTGGTCGTCGTCCTCTGGGTCGTCGATGGTGGCGTTACGATGGTTTTTTGATAAGTACGAATCGGGGCCTGAATTCTCACGTAGTCGTTTCCTTCCGTTTGAACCTGAGACGAGCTGTGACTCGGCTGACGATTCTTTGGCTTTCCCCGATGGTTTTCTCGATGACGAGAAACTCCACGTTCCGTCGTCTGCGCGTTGTGATTGTTCACGGCGCTGAAACGAACGTACTCGTCCTGGGGACCACGTGGTCTCGTCTGGACCTGGGAATCGGGTCGACCTCGATGATTCAGTCTCGTGCGAACTCTTTGACGACCAATCGTCGGTGGCGGCTCGGTTGTCGTCGTCGTCGTCGTCGCTTCCGTTGTCAACTACAAATACACATATTACAAATACAAATACTACAAAACTGAAATATTTATCGAGATATTCATTGTGTAAAATAGTAACTTTTAACATGTGGTCTTATAAGAAGTCACAAACATGCGATTTTCAAAGATAAATATCTCGATTTCTAGACAATAAATCTTATTGAAATTCAACCACCAATTGGGTACCATATTAAACCCAGTGTACACCAAATTTTATCAAAAAAATTCTACCAACACCTTCTTCTCACCTCAATTGGAGCTTGTTCTCGAGCCAACCCCAAATTTCTGATGTCGCCTTGGTTTTCGCTTGTATAAACATCATAAATGCCTTGATTTTCATCGCCAAAGCCAGAAGGTTTGTCCTCATTGACGGAGAAGTGGGCGTGCGGCCTGACCGGGAGTTCCTGGTTGTCGTAGAGAGCAGGATGATAATCAGTGACCTGGGTCTTGAATGGCGGACTAGGTGTCACGGCCGGCAGTTGGAGGTTCTCGAGAGGTTCCTCTTTCTGCTGATAGTAAAAGTCTCTGGTCGCTGGGGCGGTTGGTGTAGTCGCAATTTGTTCATTCCTGATCTGATAATTGAACCCGTTCACCGGAGTTTCCTCAATACCACTTTGAACAAAGTCCGAACCTGGATAACGTTCCTGGTAGTGCTGGGGAGCGACATCGTCCTGCAAACCACCAAGTACTGTTTCCTTTCCCTGGGAACTCTTGGAATAATCCACTTCTCCGTTATGGTAGGAAGGTGCGCTTTTAGGACTCTTGGTCTCAGGAACTGGATAGTTGTCCCGGCTGGTGGTTGCAGAGGCGAAATCGTATTGGACGTAAGCCGGACCACTTGGCTCGATCGCAGCGTTCTCCGGTTGTCTAGAATCCAGGCCAGAATTCCTGACATCGGCCTCGTGGGCTTGGACATTGTGCACCTGGTTTCTGGAACCCTGTAGACTCTCTTCGGTCTCCCGGTGCTTGTACTTCTGCGTCTTCGTCGAAGCTGGTCGTCTGTAGGTCTCCTGAACGCTGTTCCTGGAAGTTGTTGTCGCTACTTTGCTCCTGGTTGGCTCGTACGTCTCGCGATACTCCTCGGTCGTCGTTGTCGTGTACCTGGATCTTGTCCTGGTCAGAGGACGCCGGGTTCTATTGCTTTCCCTGGATTTACCGGATGGACTCGTCAGGGTTGACGGCGTCGTCGTTGTTCTCGTAGACACGATTCTACCCCTATGACGTCCTCGGCCACGTTGGGTCGTTGCGGGTGTCTCTACGGTCGTCGTCGTCGTTCTCGTCGTCGTTGTTGTTGTCGTAGTCGGGGGATTCGGTTGCACGTAAGCTGGCTCGGCTTCGTCGATCAACGAGTTCACGAGACCTGGAAGTTGGGGATGAATCGGTGGAAGTTCCGGTGGGAGGTTGTATTGAGTCGGATTCTCGTAACGCACTCCAGGGTCGACGTATTCCTGACGCCGGTCGTTCTTAGTCTGCTCCGCCACCTGATGACGATTCACGACTTCCCGGTGACCAGGTTCCCGTAGTCCCGAGATCTGGGAACTTCCAGGACCATTCGTAGACTCATCTCTGACGTGGGAATAACTCTCTTCATAGATAGGTGTGCTGGATGTCACTGGTTGAGGACTTTCTTGGTAAGCGAACGATGTCACCACGTTTGGTCGCTTGTAGACCGGAGTTGTTGATCTGGAGGTCTCTTCCTGGTATTGGGTAGGATCTTCCGGAGCTCCCACCAATGAGGATTGTTCCTGGTACGTTGGTCTTGAATGGTACTCGCGGAAGTTCAGCTTCGACTGTTCTTGCACTACTGATGGTCGCTGCAATCCTGATGGTCCTTGCAGTTCTGTAGGACTCTCATAAGGTCGAAATTTGTAGCTCGATCCTGGTCCAGTCGTTTCAACGTTTGAGTACGAAGGTGTAGACTGATACTGGGACGGGCTGGAAAGTTCTTCCTGGCGTAGACTCGTATAACTCGGTGTCGTTGAAGAATCGTAGGCAGGATAGGAGACTTGGTCCCCATTGTCGCTGAAGGAGTTAGGTTCTATCAAGGGATTCAAGTTAGCCTTTCGAGCGTCCTCGAGGCTCGCTTCAGGTTGGCTAAGGCTGGCCTGGGAATCTAAGTTGTTGACGACCACGGAACCGATGTGCGGCGCCGGGAAAGGGATCTTCGAGTAGCCTGGTGGTGGATTGAAGCTTAAAGGAGCAACGAAGAATGGCAGCTTGTCTACACGACGTTCGACCCGGTTGTGCTCGATGGAAGACAAGTAAGGGAGATCAAATTTCGCGTAAGTCTCAGGAACTTCCAGGTTTGACGGACCTACGAAGACCTGTGGAGCACTCTGGCCAACCGTATCCAGGACATCGATGGTCTTGGCACCTTTTAGGACTTTAAGTACATCCATCACTTTGATATCTCGTGTCTCTGCTTCCGGATGGCTCATGTAAACCGCCAGTGGTGGTTGGTTCGGTGAAGGTGGAGTCGTTGAAGCCTCCTCAAGGTTTCTCTCGGAGTTCTCAGGATTAAGACTCTGGGGTCTCTGCCTGGGCTTGTTCCTAATTCTCCCATGTCTGTTGAACTTCCCAGAATGTCCAAAGTGCTGGTGGACGTGTTGGTTCTTAACAAGTGGCTGAGCCTGCGGAGTCTCGTCCTCGTGATGAATCTTCGAAGTATCTTTCTGCCTCAGGTGGCTTCTGTCGCTCTCCCTGGAGCGTTCTTCCTCCTGGATTCTTTCCAGCTCTTTTTGAGCAGCCAGGGTTCTCTCGATCTCAGCCTTCTTCTGCCTTTCCAGGGCGGCCAGTCTCTCGATCTCCGCCTGTCTGGCTTCCTCCTGCTTCCTCTTTTCCTCGTTTATTCGAACCTTCCTGGCTCTCTCGATCTCTTCCAGCCTCTGTCTCTCCCTGGCCTCCCGGATTCTCTCGAGCTCTCGCTGCTTCGCGGCCTCCTCCAACCGTTCCAACTCTTTCTGATTCCTCTCGGCATCCCGCTGCCGCTGGAGTTCCTGCTCTCGCTCGATCGCAGCTTGCTGCAGTTTCGCTCTTCTCTGGATCTCTTTTCTCTCCTCGCGCAGTCTTTCCAGCTCTTTCTCTCTGGCCTCCTTCAACAGACGGTCTGTGCCCTCGTGCTCGCGCTGCAACTGCTGAAGGAACTCCCGGTTCGTGTAGGTCTCCTCCTGCGCGTTTTCACGCTGGCGCGTCGCTTCGTTCTCTGCACTTTGTTGGTTTGCGTACTGACGCTGACGGTTACGGTCCTGGCCACCGAATTGGGGCTTCCTTCCTCGTTGCTGGGTCTTGCCCTGACCTCGTTGGGCCAGAGTCTCCGCTGGGACGTAAACCACCTGAATCTTTGGACAATTGAAGATAAAAGTACAATACAGTTGTTTTAATACAATCTTCAATAAGGTATATAAGTCCTAATAGTTGGGTATGACAATTGTGATAAAAGTTGAATCTTTGGACAACCGAAGACAAAAGGTTGTATTAGTACAATCTTCTATAAAGTATATATATCCTAATAGTTGATAAAAGATGAATAATTGGTCAATCAAAGACAAAAGGTTCTTTTAGTATAATCTTCAATAAGGTATATACGTCCTAATAGTTGGGTATGACAATAGTGATAAAAGTTGAATCTTTGGACAATCAAAGATAAAAGGTTGTTTTAGTACAATCTTCAATACATCCTAATAGTTGAACGTATATATATATAATACTAGGATCTGCTGAAAAATTTGACTAAAATCTGAAGTGAAGTTATTTTTGACATTCTAGTCATGTTCGAGTTATTAATTATTTTTCAGCGAAATTATAAAGTTGAAAAACTAGTTTATTTCATTAAACATTTGTTTTTTCTTTTTGTGTAAGACTACTTTATCTGTGTCTCCAGACTACCATATCGGATTTCACCCATGAATGCGATCAGATCAACTTAAAACCAGATCAGATTGACCTGAAACCAGCCCAGATCCTGACTAGATTATCTAGTTAGAACCTAGTTTGGTTAAATCTTTATTAGGAAAGCTTGACCAAGCCTTCATCAGAATTCTTATTAAAACTTATTATTGGGGCCTGATTAAACCCTCAGTTAAAAGAATATTAATTGTATATAATGGACATTCTGTGAGATTTTTATTATTTTATTTCATTGTAGTTTAAGATAATTTTTTCTGTATTTTTATACACATTTCATGTAAATTTGTGTTCGAAGAAGAATCCTGCATATGCTTATTTTAAATCCTAAAGGGATGCTACTATAAAGTTGGTGTAAAGTGTACAACTTAAAAAATTGGTATAAAATTTCAATCTCGTAGAAAAATTGCGTCTGTTAAAACGTTGAAAAATAAACGAATTACTGAATATTACTGAATTATTGACTATATGTATAAAATACATACATGATAAATTTATTTTAATTTAACAGCTTATCTTCTCGTAACTTTTTGACTGTTTTACAAACATATGATAATGCAACATTTCATATCTACTGCCATATTGAATGAATAATTTAATTTTGTTAAATTAAATAAAAATCTTGGTTCATGCTCGGTGAAAAATCTTACAATAATTTTTTAAAATTTTATAAACAATAATTTTTTTATTATATGAAGTATGTCTATCAAAAATGTTGATTTAAAAAAATGTATCATTTTGGGATCAAACGATTGGAAAAGTTCCCAGCTACAAAATCCGCATAAAAAAATGTCTTTGCCGACCATTTAATGAAAATATTCGTAATTGAAAATTCGATTTTTAACATTGAGTAGATGCGAGAACACAATTCCGTACCTTTATTTAAAAAAAGCAATTTTTTTTGCACATAAGTGACTCTTTATAAAAACTATTCATTATATATTCATTATACACTTTTAAACATGTATGACAAAGAAAAACTTGAGGTTTCAGGCCTTTTGTATTAATTATTAACGATAAATGACGATAAAACGTTAGCCAAAGCTCTATATAGTAATACACCAAACGTTGACAGGTTTTCTAACATTAATCAAAATAACAACTTTAATAAAAATTTTTAACGTTACTGAATATACTTTTTGGATCAGTACAATAATTCTTAAGGTAGTTCTATAGTTTTGTTGATTATTTAGGATTTTTTTGAAAATTGGTACAGTCATTCTTTGATACGTTACACGTATGCGTACCGAATTTTAAGAGGTTTCACCACGTAGAAATTGAGATAATATCTAATTTGAGATATAAATATCTTAAAATCTAGATAGTGAACCTTCTTAAAATTTAGCATAGCTTATTATTGTACTTCAAAGAAGCTTCCTCAAGTTTAAAAAAAAATCTTAAGATTATGATTTTTTTTTAATTTTCATACATATGTAGCAAGTACAAGTCACCTTGGATGACCTTGAATTTTGAGTATATTGTTCTTTAAACAATTTGCAACAACTTTTCTTAATAAACTTAAGCTCAAAAACCACATGGAATGGAGATAAATTGAGCTAAAAACTTTTGATTTGATTTTACCTACAGAACTACCTTAATTCCTAAAAATGTGACCCTTTATTTTAGTATTCTCGAATTGCCGTAAAATGCATGTTTAAAACAAAAAATTTGTAAAAAGTATTCAACTTGACTTGGAAGACATCCTTAATTAAAAATGATACAAATTTATCGAAAAATGCAGGTACTTCGTTAAATAATAATAATTGAAAAAAAAGCAATTACTGGAAGCAAGGAGAAAATATTTTGACCAACCTCTTCTTCACCGTCGTCATTGGTCACGCCCTCGTTTCCGCTCGGAGTTTCCGGCACGTAACGCTCTTTCTCTCTCAACTCTTCTCGAGTTCTCTGAGCTTCCTTGTAATCGGGCTGTCGCTCGCTGTAATCTTCGTACTGCTTGACAACTTCCCCCTGGGGTGCGTTGAAATTTTGTTGCGTGTAAACCGGAGGTCTTGGCTGACCTGAGATTTGCGGTGGAACAAAAACCTCTGGAGCGAGCTCCGGAAGGGTCTGCACATTCGCGATTGCGCTCTGATGCAACGCCTGCTTGTTTTCCTCGCTGTCGGGCAATCCATTCGGCAGGAAGCCTTGACTCTGCGAATCGCAACTTTGAATTTTTAATTTTTCGTCGTACAAACTGATGGAGATCGAATAATAGTTATAATACATAATATTCAATAATTTTTATATAATTTAGACTTAAGGGGGTATTATCGTTTCTCACGTGAAAATTATGGCAGTACACGTTAACTGTACTCTTCACTTCTCTACTCTTGACATTATTTTTTTCGTATTTCATCTTGAATGTGGCTGCTATAAAAAAAATGGACTATTTTGGAATAAATTTACTCAAAAAAACTTCTTCTGCAGTTTTAAAACGCCAAATTTAACTTAAAATATGGTCTTGAGTAGAGAAGTGAAGAGTAAAGTTAACGTACTGCCAAAATTATTTTCCAACTTTTTTCGCTAAAATTTGGCACACATTGAGATTAATGTGATAATTAACTTGTGTAGAAATTTCAATAACTTCCACCGTCTGCAAATCGAGATATTTATCTTTGAAAATCGCATTTTTTTGTGACTTCTAATAAGACCCTGTGTTAAAAGTTATTATTTTGCACAATGAATATCTCGACATCTGTACGATAAATATTTTTTAAATTTTAAACGTATTTTAATATGCCATCAAGGAATATTAATATTAATTTTCGTCAGATTAATTTGAAAATAATTTTACTTGATGATTTTTGCCTTTACACGTAAGACGAATGCGCGATACTATAAGATACGATAATACCTCCTTAAGGGGGAAACCACTTTGAAATTTTTTTTTCATTTTTTTTCTTTCGTTTCTTGAAAGATACGTTTGTTGAGAATACTCTCACTAAATTTTATAAAGAAATTCGTAAAATTCACGGAGATATACAGCATTTTATAAGAAACTGTTCCAATGCACGATCATGCCTAGCGACAGACTTTGAACGCGTTTTTCTCGAAACTGCATTTTTCAACCTGCTTGACAGCTTACCGAAAAAACTATTTATCTGATTTGCATAAATCTAGTCTCAAAATGTTCGTAAATCGAATCTCTATGCCACCACATTGGGGTTTTTTTTTTGATAAAGGGCCTCCTATTTTTTTTTTCAAAAAATGATGAAAATTTTCTATCAAAATCGAACAAAAAGCGTAATTTGTCAAATTTGTCTTTCAACATTACTTAAAATATTAAAAATGAAAAAATTTGGATACAAATTTTGAATTGATTAATAAATGAAAAATTTGACAATGGTGTCACCATTTCTCCTTATATTCAGGACAAATTTTTGAATTTTTCATTAGAAGTAAAATCAATATTTTATAAGAATTCAGAGTCTAATAATCATTTTCAAATTTGGCACAAAAATTTTTCATATATTTTATACATAAAATTATAACATTGACCACATAAGATTGATTATACATCTTTTAACTTGGAACAAATTATAATATTTTAAACTGACATTTAGAAATGTAAATGTATAGAATTATTATTAATTGCAAGTTTTACAGAAAAAAAACTGACAATTGCATTAAACCTTTTTTTTTATTAATACAACTTTTAAAATTTCGAAAAAAGATGAAAATACGAAAAAAAGTGAAATGTAGTTCTTTTACAATAATAAAAATAAATAAATGCTAAATATTTATTTCTCACGAAAGTATGAACAAAAAATTAAAAAAAAAAGAGTGAAATGTGAAAGAAGACTAATATGACTTCTCATTTTGGGTTGTAGGGATTGTGGAGGCAATTTGTTCCATTACCTGTAAAAGTTGCTGTTGGGCTTTCAGTTGCTGTTGCAATAGCAAAAGTCTCTGGATGCTTTCCTGGGTCTTTTGAAGTTGAAGCAACTGCTGCTGGTACTCTTGACGTAATTCGGGTGGCAAAGAGCTTGGGATCAGTGGCTGATGGATTTGAGGGATCAACGGTGCTTCCACGTTCTCATTGTGCCCTCGCTGATTTCGAGGATTCGCCAGTGGGATCCATTCGCTGCTCGAGACTTGACGGGACCATCTCTCGCCTCCGGCCGAATGCGGAATACCACTCACAGCCAGCCAGATCGAAAGAACGAGCGAAAAATTCGCTCGAACGTTCTGAAGAAGAAAAAAAAATCCTCATTGTAATTTTGCAAATTTTAAAAATAAATTTTGTGAAGAAAAAACAATATATCTTTTATTTTCCTGAACTACGAAATGTGATTAATTAATGAAAAATACATATATATATGAAAAAATAAAAACAGAATCGAGCACGAACAGAATATGGTTAAATTATTGAAAAGTTTTGTAGAAAAAACAAACAAAATCTTAATATTGCATTTTTATGCTTTAGAAGCTCACAGAACTTGGACACAAAAATTAAATTTCTTAAGGAAATATTAACAAATTTTTACAGTATTAATTCATTTTTTTTCGATGGCTAAATTTCAAGTAGCATTATCGATGACATAAGCAAAAATTATCCTCATAAAGTATGTTCGATATAAGCCCGAGTCTTATGAGAAAACATAAGCATCATATGAGCTAATAAAAAGGACTCGAATTTCTGAAAAATTTACTTATATCAATTTTTAAAATGTCAAATGATGGTCATTAGATATCGAAGATTTTATTGACTTATTTAATGATAATATCAGATATGATACTCATATGTGAGTAAATCCAAATGAAATTGTAACCTAAAAATGAAAATCACTTTTTACATCAATATTTTACATTTCAAATTTAATATATTTGATAAAAAGATTGATTAAATCTTAAAAGTTATTTATTTAAGCCTCATTTAAAAATAAGCCAAATAATATCTCATTTGACTAGTAAGCATCGCTAATACCTCCTTAAACTATAACAAGTCAAGAACTGAAAAACAATGGAAGAATAGTAAAGTTCCAAAATACGAATGAATGTATAAGTAAATTTTAAGTACAAAATATACTAAAATAAAAATGTAAATAACATATACATGTAGTTTTATAATTATTTTTAGGAAGTGAATAACTTGTTTATAAAATAATGAAAAAAGAAAACTAAAAAATTAGATCAATAAGATAACAATTTTTATGGTTCTCATCGCAGTGACATTATTATTTTCTTATTTATTATTTTATAATAAACTCATAAATTACACGATGACGTATACATTTTATATTTTGTACGTCTTCTATTTTTTTCTTATTCTATTGATTTTCAGTTTTTGGACGACGTCAATTCAAAAAGGAAAGTTCTAATAAATAAACTTCTGGACAACAATTTCCATAAGACTATATGTGTCTTATTTGCAAAAAAAAGCTCAATTTAAGAATTTTTCATTAAAAACGACGCGGTCGACTTCAATAAAATTTTGAAAATATATAAAGGTTAAACATATACAATTTATTTACAGAAAATAAAATTTTCATTTATTTACAGTTGGATTTCCCTCAATCATCAACACACCTTAAAAAATCAAATAAAATAAAAAAAAACCTAAACTATGCTAACAATAAAATACATTTATAATTACATTAAATAAACATAACGAACAAAAATTAATTGTCAGTTTATTGCACTAAAAAATTAAATATGCCTTCTATAAGATCGAAAGGAACGTGATTTCATTTTGAAAAATAAGTTTTCAATTTTTTTCAAGCGACCAAGTGAATTTTTTTAGTGTATCGCGCGTTCTCGCACTTTTAAAGATATCGAACGTGAGGTGGGGTTATTTTTTAATCAGTATTTTCTTGATGAAAGTATAAGAAACACGTCTCGCTCGGGAAAAGATAGAGAAAGAATACCGAAAAACCCGTCGCATGGTTTCTCGTATATCTAGACCAGATGACCGATTCGCAACGCTTTGGTACTTCGCCGACGAGGGGAAAAGGCGCGATCGCTTTCCTTTCGCCGTCAGCTTGCACGGACCTCCTTGCTTCCCCCGCGATTATTACGTCGCGAATAGGTCACGCTTTTTTCTCCTCTCTCTCTCTAATTTTTTTTCTCTTTTTTTTTCTTCGTTTCACGGACCAACTGCTCCGGGAGTCAAAATAAATGTTTGTTGAAAATTTAAAAAAAATTTCTTCAATACGAGCAACGATATATTTTTTATTTACTAAATAAACATATTTACTAATTAAACAATAAGAACCATTTACTAATCATGATTTTAAGTAAATTTAACTTATCAATTTGTATAGTCAAAAAACAATTTGAGGTTTTAATAAATTTCAGTTTTCAATATGTAGTTTTTAAATAAATATTTGAATAATGATAAATTTGTAATAATAAATTTAAAACTTTAATAATAATTTCATTTATTGATAAGATAAAGCTTTTTTTAAACTTCTAATGAAAAACAAAAACCAGCTTTTGCGAATAGGTCACGCTTTTTTCTCCTCTCTCTCTCTAATTTTTTTTCTCTTTTTTTTTCTTCGTTTCACGGACCAACTGCTCCGGGACTCAAAATAAATGTTTGTTGAAAATTTAAAAAAAATTTCTTCAATACGAACAACGATATATTTTTTATTTACTAAATAA
>JAPYYW010004522.1:0-15674 GCA_030522545.1 Cremastinae sp. A BG-2022a
TTTTCAAAATTCATTGTAGGACCAAAACTAAAGATTTAGCCCGAACCCAAGCCAAAATAACCAACTTGGTAAATAACGGACACCCTAATATATATATGTGAAGTGCAATGACAAAAGTTAATGTGGGCATAGAGTGCATATGTGTCTCATTGATATAAATGCTGCATACGCGAAAATAATAACGAGTTTATGCGTGTGTTATATATATTATTAAGAAATCCGGTCCTGGCAGCACACCTATGTAGAATAAAAGGGGGATTCACAGGCAGAGATCGCTTCGCGTTCACGTGGAACACTCCCGCCATGTCTATGTAGAATAATAGTAGATGCGCATGCGCATATGTAATATAGAGTCGGCGGGATGAATAAGAAGCAGAGGCGAAAAGAAGAATAATTAAGTCACAGAGCAAGCAGCGCATCAGCGCACTCGCAATGACTCACGCTTTTCTTTCGCGCGCCTATACCACAACGATTCCATCATATATTTTTCGGAATATATCCCCCCGCAAATATATGCATGCATATACACAGTGCCGTGCAAAAGTTTCGAGCCAACCTATTTTTCGTCGATGATATTATACATATAGAAATGCTGCACAATGCGGCTCAGGATTGTATATACAAACGACAGATGACAATCTAGTATATACTTTTATTTGAAAACAACATATTACAAAACAGTGATATTTATCTCTAACAATTAATAATCCGTCAATAATATTTATTTAATGAGTGTGCAAAAGTATTGGGCCATATATATATATATACTAAATATGCGAAAAAACATAACTAATAATTCGAAAAATAACAAATCATGGTATATATGCGATTTCTTTACTATAGATTTAGTACTTAGTTGCCATGCCCTTGGCAGCGATCATGTGCATGTGCTTTTCCCGCGATAGATAGCCTATTTGCAATAACACGCAAACTTTTACCTTTTTCATTATTCTTCGCACGTTTTGAACTACATAATACGAAAGAAAATGTGAAAAAACCGCACATGAGCCAGAGCCAATAAGTGGCCCAATACTGCACAGTAACCAATCGCATTATGCGACGCTACGTACACAAACAATATATACGCTATACAAAAAATAACATACTATACGTTGCTATATATATCCATTCCATAGCTTCCTCAAAAAGATGAAGAGTTTCAGGTAGTTAATATTTGATCGAATAAATGAAAAAACAAAGATTGGCCCGAAACTTTTGCATGCCACACTGTGTATTTTATCACACATATTCTGCACTTTTATCCAAATTCAACAATAATTCATATAGTTTATATCAACAATTCAAGTAGTGTATAGTATTAAAGATATATCTCACTTTAAAAATGCATTATTTTCTAATAATTTATGAGAATTGTCAAAAATAAGTCATGATAAAATAATAAATCAATTAAACTCTGTGACGGAATGAGGAAAAGGAAATTCTATGCGGATTTCGCGCGAAAAACAATATTATTCGGAATAACAATAACAGCGGAGCCAAGAGTTATTTCTCCCATGCTTCGCAGTACAAACGTGCGAATTTATAGATAAAACCGCGCGTGTCTCACAATTAAATCAGGAAAAATAGAGGACAAAGTGAATAAATAATTGAGTGAAAAGGAGGACAAAGCCACGAGAATGACACACACATTATTTTGTCGGCTTTTCGCATCTAAATAAATAAATAAATAAATACATGCGTATTTTATATGCATCAATAGATAAAAACTTTCCACGAGTAATCATTTTAAAAATATGATATAGTTTAACGAATCGAGAATCAAAGATGGAACGATAATACTATAATATACACATTTAAACGAGATGTTATTGTCGAGTAAAAGACACGCATCATTTGTTTTCATTTTTCAATCTTGCAGTAATATAATTATTGCAGTTATACTCTATCACATAGTGGAAAATATAGCAATACAATAATAAGAGAAAAAAATCGTTATCGCCAAAATTTATAGTCATTGATAAAATTGGAAATATATTGATTCTAAAAATATCCCATCAGTCAAGAGAGAGCGTGAGTGTGTGTATGCGCGCATACGGTAACGCATTGGAAATCACTGTAAAACGGGGGGGTTATAAGATTTATTGATCACATACTTGCATATATATTTGGGCATATTAAATTTATAAAATTTGAGCCGATATATATAATAATATATATTAAAAGACAAAGAAAAAAGAAAAAAAGAGAAAGAAAGAAATGAAAATAAATAAGTACTCGCGCATGTATATGGGCATATAGTATATTCGTATTTAATTGCGATTATAAAGTTTTGTTCTCATTGGGGGCTATTGTTCCGGTGTAATAGATCGGGGCCAGCTCGGGTCTCGCGCCCCGCGTCCTTCTTCGTTCTCATTTTCCTTTTTCTTCTAAACTTATTATTATATACTTATTCTCTATATTAAGCTACTGCGCTCGCAAGGCGTGCGCGGTGTGTGCCTTCCAATGGAAAAGAAAATTCTCGAGAAAAAGTTTCACCGTTTCGCCTTGCCGCCAAACCACTTCCATCGAAATCATCATATTAAATACATATACGCACAAAATATGTATACCCGTCCGCGCGTTTTATTTTGACATATTCTTCAAACTTAACAAATATTCTTTTTCTCGTGGTCCGATGATGGACGTGTTCACACTTTTTGTTTAAGTATGCTATGTATAAAGGCAAAATTATTGATCGACATTTTTTCCAAGATATTTTATTCAAAATTTGTATTAGCGTTCTTTGGTGTAACATTAGAAGGTATGCCAAATTTAAAGATACTTCACTATCTAGAAATTGCAATATTCGTCGCCAAAAATCACGACTTTTAACATAAGGCTTATTATTATGAGAGATAGTGAAAATTTTTCATTTTTAAGAATTAACATCTCAATTTATAGCAAGCGAATGATATTAAAATTTGGACACAAGACAAGTAATATGTATATTGATCTCAACATACACCAAATTTCATCACAAAATCTTGGATAGCCCGAAATCATCGGACTATACCTTAATAAAATATGTTCCGAATTTGTCATATTCTATACATAATAGTAAATGCTGCATACAATAGTATAATTTGATTTGTATTTTATATTGTTCAATGGATTTTTAACAATAATCGATAAAGTAACACAGTTATTTTACTGATGCAAATTAAATTTGGCTGAACTTCCGAAAACCTGTTATGTCTGATTTTACTGAAATTTGGCATAGATATTCTATTTAGTATAATAAGACATCTTGTAAAGGGAATTTGCCCGCATTCAAATAGTCCAAAAGATATTCAATTTTAAAAGGTATTATTTGAACCCGTGCGGTATATCTATGTATATCGCGTGCCTCCTTCGTATTTTGACTCTCTCGGTTTCTTCGCGTCGCGTTCCCTATTGTTTGTGTTATTAGTATGTTGTTATTGTTATTTCCATAGGAAATATATAAAAATAACAAAAGTTATTAAAAAATATGAAAATTACAAAAGAAAAAAGGAAAAACATTTTTTTTTAATATGATGTTATTAAAAACCCATCTCCAGTCTGGGCTCAAAAATTTTGTTTTTTTTAACTAGAATATTGTGATTTTTTTAAAAATATATCGAATGTGTCCCATTGAAAGAAAATTCAATTTTTGAGCTTAAAATGGCCAAAAAGTCACTAAAAAATGTTTTTTCTAATTTTTAAATTCTTTTTTCCAAAAAGTACATTTAAAAACAAAAAAAATTACCTCCTATTTAGTTACGATATTCTTAATTATCGTAGAAGAATGGAAAAACATTTTTTTCAATATGAAGTTATTAAAAGCATATCTCCAGTCTGATGGGCTCAAAAATGTTGTGTTTTTTAAGAAGAATATTGTGAATTTTTTTTTATCAAACGGGTCCCATTGAAAGAAAATTTAATTTTTGAGTTTAAAATGGCTAAAAAAAATCACTAAAAAAATTGTTTCTATTTTTTTAAATTTTTTTTCCAAAAAGTAGATTAAAAAACAAAAAAAATGACCTCTTATTAAGTTACGATATTTTAACTATTGTATAGAAGTTATGAATATTTTAAGAAATTTATGAAATTTCTATACGCGTCAAGATAGAGGGCTAAAAATTGGCAAATAGATATACTTTATTTAGCATCCACAATAACATATTAAAAAATAAAAGAAATGGATGAGGTCATCTGAAAATCGTCGTTGAATTGAGGTGAAATCGGTCATATGCATATGATAAAATAATAATGAAAAAAAGAAGAAAGAGATAATATAAATAATATAAAATAATAAAAAAAGGAACTGATCGTCGCGCACGGTGAGGCGGCGGCGGCGGGCATCGCGATGATGCGATCAGTTATGTAATTTCGCGCGCGGCGCTATGGAGGTCCGAGAGCGAAGCAGGTTTCCGCTTGGTCTAGCGTGGAGGCTCTCTCATCCACCACCAGCACAGTCTCCATGATGGCTTTATCTATTACACACCCTTGTGTGTGTGCATGTATATATATATATATATGTATAGGCGAGGGAGGGGGCCAAAATGGACCCTCTGAAATTTGCAAAGTGGTTGGGGGTAAAATGGGCCCTCTAGATTTTTAAAAACCTACTAATATTTTTACGAGCAAAATGGGCTTCTTAAATTTTTGTTCAAGTATACAGAAATGGTTAAGGAATAATAATGGTAAAGAATGAAAGGGGTAAACTAGGTCACGAGTTCAACAACGCTATTTTCCATAATTATTCCCCAGAATGCACGCATAGAACGCTTACAAAGCGCTTAAGCTTGTGCTTTTCTCTCAACTAAGAATATAAGATATATAAGAAAATAAGTTATTAAATCATTAATTTTTACAACGAGTGATATAAATATAGTTATTGTTTCTGATCATGTACAATACATACAAGTGTATTTGCTGACTATTTTGTTCTCAATTCCAGCCCAAATGTTTGCACTTATCAAATTGGATCCGTAGCTCCACAGATTCGGAATACAAATTCCCGGCGTAAAAAATACAAGCCGTGTATCATCTACTGATTGCTTCCACTTATTTTTCCCCTTTCCCTTCCCTCTAATCGTCATTTTGTTTTCTCTTGGATTTTTTGTTTTTACATTTTCAAATTTTTCTCAAATTCGTCAATTAGTTATTGAACAGAAAAGTAACAAGAATAAAATTTGATTCAAGTTTCTAAAATATACATTTTCCTCCAAATTTTTATCATCAAGTGTTAGTGCATTTTTATGCTAAATACATGGCAAAAAACACACAAAAATACAATAAGAGTAAAAAATTTACATTATAACATTTTTATGGGGGGGGCGGGGGGGGGTCAATCTTGCCCGAAATTTTTCGATTTTTTATTTGTAGTCGACACAACAAATGAACACCAAATATTTCACAATAACAAGGAATTTAAAAAAAGTGAAAAAATGAGGTTTCGAGCATTTTTTTTCTTAATCGTCCCATTTTGCCCCCCTCCGCGATGAGTTATATATACGAAAATACAATAAGATGCATTTTCTGTATCTCTCATCTACAGCGCGAGTTCTCGCTCTCGAAAGCCTCATCGCCGCCGCCGCCGCCGCCGCGCACGAGACAACCGCCGCATCCACAAACCCTATTGTCTGCACGCTACATGGATTTATCCACTTATTATTTTCGTATACCTTATTGCTTTTTCTCTTATATACTATGTATACGGTATTTACGTTTTAAGTATATACCTATATATAGAGCTGTTGAATTATCGTCTCACCCACCGCTGCCACAGCAGAGTCTGCGAACAAAAAAAAACCTACGACCAATCTTTTTTTGTACTCTCGATACGAATTACGATTGCAAATAAAACACATCAGAGGTAATATACTGATAAATGATAAAAACTCACGAAAGACAGAGAACTCACATTTTTTTCATCAATATTATACATATTATATACATAGTATATAATATATATTATTGTTGAACCTTTGGGACGTTTATCTTATCGATGTTGTTGGCAAATATGAAGATACGCCGAGTAAGCATCAGCGCAGGTGACACACAATTCGATTCTTATTCTCACGAGATAAATAATGTATATGCGCACACAGAATAAAATATAATAAAAAGTGATTGGGGAACATAGGTTTTTATTCTCATATGATGATAATGATCGAGATATAGAATGCGCGGAGCATCAGGCGGAGGATCGAGAGGAAGATCTGATAAGGGGGCCTCCCATCTATGTATTTTCGCCCGTTAATCGCTCCGTGTATATTATACTTTTGCCTCGTTTTTCACTCGAACGAGAGCGAGACAATCGCGCATATAGCGGCGGCGGCGAGGCGGGGAGAAGCCGTCGTCGACGACGGAATGAGGAAAGCCCCCGTCGTCGAGGAAATGAGAATAAACGCGAATACGGAACTTGAGAATCGCTTCCTTCGTCGTTTCTGCCCGGCTTTTTCTTCATTCGCATTCAGCACGAAGAATATAAAATAATAAGCTAGATAGACATCAGAGTGCATCACTGTGTGCTTTCTCGAACGAAATAAAAGTTATTGCATTGATGATGGGATCTGACAAAAGTTTATATGACATTTCATGGTGCATTTTGAACTAAATATAGGGTGCTATTTATTTGAGACTGTATATGTATATGGATACTGTCTTAAAATTGCACCCTATTTTTAGTTCAAAATTTTCCACCAGATGTCATATCAACCTTTGTCAAAAGCCTCCCGCACTTTAATTTTTTTTCCAACAATAAACAACAAAGGAAAATATAACAAAAGACATGCGTTATTTTTTGAGCCTGTGGAAAGTAACGAATTTCAGGACTCATTTTACTTTTTCGCACGTTATATATTGTGTCCATGACAACGATTCGACAGAGTTGCCGTGATATAATAATTGGAAGGTCTGATACTCGAACGCACCTTCCGCGAACAACCATTACTAAATTTTGTGTCATAAGGTAAACGTCCCAATCTATACATATACATTTTCTCACTTAATCTTTTTTTTTAATTATTCAAAGAAAAAAGTATATTTCAAATTCTAATCTAAACTATTATCTGATATTTTAGTAATCCAAAATTCATTTTGTGTGTTAATTTCAGATAATATTACCTGAATGTCCCAATAGTTGGACAGACGATCGACCCTGTCTCTAGGCTTGAGCGAGTTTTGTTCCAATAAATTAACTTTATGAAAAATACACTTCCTCATATAGGAAAAATAATCCATATGATTTTATTGATAAAAAAAATAATTTAAATATTAAAAATAATATGGCGAAAATTGTCCTACTATTGGAACATGTCCAACTATATATATATTATTGGGACGTTTACCTTACATGCATGTCTATATATATATAAAGTAAATTTATGCATCGCCAAAAAGGCATTAAGTTGTATACATTCGCCTCGACTTGTGCTGGTAAATTGACACTATCATACTCGTATGATTGTAAAACTGTTGATGCAACTGTCACACTCGTGCTCGTGTCAATTCGCTACAATAATATTAGAGTAGTTGGGCTATTTGAACAAGTACGGTGAATATTCACTAATTTTTGCGGTTGATGATAGTTGAAAGTTTTCTGATTGTAATAACCATACATTTTCGGGGCCTCTTGCGGGGCTTCATTTTGAATTGTTTCATTCAAAAATTTTGATTTTAACACAGTACCTTATGGAAGAACTCACAATAATGTAAAGTGTAAAAAAACTAATCGGTGATTGAGCTTCAGAAAAGTTTGCATCATAAAGAAAATTTATCACAGCAGATTCTGTTTATTTCAAGAAAACATATATTATTACCTTATGGCGCTTTTAAAAAATAAAACATAAAAAAAACTTTTGTTTTTGACGTTTCGAAAGCGGGGATGACAGACATTACGTTGCACCCTAGGTATAACAGCAGATTGAATTTTTAAAGCATTTTAGTACATTCGCGCGATAAAAATATTTTCATTGTATGTATATTAATTTTAATAATAATTTAGACTTAAATTTAATCAATATAAATTAGTTGCCAACTTGACTACTCACATGACGGCCGAACTACCTTCGGCTCATGCACAATATAGCTTGTTCGCATACCCATAATACCATTCATTATTCGATCGTTATTCGGTATTCACTTTTTGTACGTGTATCAGAATATGTACTATACTATATTTAAGTCTCATAAGTAAGCCTATATATTCCTTTGAACTATATATATACATATTATCCAAACATCAATTGCGTATAATATTATTTAAATAAATGAGTGTATGGAATAATTAGCATATAAAATGATTGAAATATGAAATTGAAATACGAAAAATATATAATTGATGGTGCAAAAGCTAATGAGAAAAAAAAAGAAAAGTTTATCTATTGCTTTTTCTTTTGCGAGTCTTGCGTATATGTAATATCGTTTTTTTCTCCTCCATATACTGTTAGTTCATGACAGGCAGTAAAAGCACGAAGCACAACGTAACGAACGCTTCGAGTGGAAAGATCTCTCGTCCTGCTCGCCTGAGCAGAGAATTCAGCTGGCTCGCCCGGCACCAGCAGCGTCGGCGGCGGCGGCGGCGGCGGCTCTCCAATCCCCGGAAATCACGTTATTGCCGCGAACCTTTTGCTCCTGTCACACACCCCGTCGAAGCAAATCAAACACGAAAATACGAGAAAACAAAAATAATCTAATAACGAGACGCGCGATAAACGCGTCATATTTAAAAAAATGATTTTTCCTTTCTTCTTTGTATATGCTCTTGTATATGTACACGCATATACTGATGCTGCATACATATAAAATACCGCGCCGCCGTGTATATATGTAATAGTGATTATTCTCTTTTGATAGGCCGGAAATGATGATAGAATTTTGTTTTGTTATACATATATACTCTCTTGAGAATTTTTCAAAATAATACAATTAGCGCACGAGAAAACTTTCTTCTTCATCATCATTATATATACTATTTCTATAACATATACCTCAGCTATATAATTAATACACGTATATTATATACTCTCGCATTGCTTCAATGGTTTCGTTTATTATATATTTTTCCAACTGTGCATGCCTTTCAAAATTGATTATTGTGCAAGCCATCACATGAGGGATTACATGATCACCCAGGACAAATAACATTAAACAAATGAGTGCGACAGGAAAAATGTGTATTAACTTTTGAAGTAATCAAACATACAAGTATATATTATTATTAATAATATAAAAGTGAAAAGAATAATGTATAGGCATATATAGCGAATAAAATAAAAGGTTTGGAAGAAAAAAAGTAGCATGGTCTTTAAAAAGAATAAGATAAAAAAGATGAGAGTTTATTAACGAGACAATGTTGATGCGGAAATGTTGATATAATATTAGTGCAGCAGGAGGAGAGGATAAAGAACTCGTGTCGCGATTCACAATATTGCTGAGGGAATACGCGGCGCGGCGGGGCTCCTCCGCTTAACCGTGATCCAGTTCCCAACGCGCATCGCGGGCGCATTAACCGTTACGCACCTCGAGCAACGCGACTCTCGCTCCTGCCGCTGCTCTCTCAGAGCAGCCTTGGCTTCTCATCTCATCATACAATGCACCCGCCAACCGACACACCATCCAATTATTTATATACCAAAATTAACAAAAAGTACATCTATTAATATAAAATAATTAAAAATAAAAGCAACAGCAGCGCCCAAATATCTCATCAGCTTATGGCAATAACGTGCATAATATATACGATATATTGATATATATATATTTGTATACTACATATATAGGTAGGCTCATTTCAATAATAATCTTATTACTCATTTTCAAAATGGAAATAAGAGTATGAATATAAATAAGTATATAGCGCATTTTATTCTTTTTCTTCCAATCTCTCTCTCCCTCCCTCCCTCCCTCCCTCATTTTCTCCCGACGCAATTACGCAGAATAATGGATTTTGGTGGCATCGTTTATGACGTTTATAATAAATATACACGCGAAATGATTTATTTTCTCATTTTTTATTCTTACGCTTCATATATTTTCGTCGAAAGACGAAAATTTAACACTCTATTTTCACCATTGGAATATCTGCATTTGTGTATACGCAAATATTGAGCCATTTTATTATGCACGATTGAGAAAGTTGTTTGAAATTTTTCCATATAATTATATACAAGATTACTTTCATTATAGATAATATATATTTAAATTAACTGTATACAAAACAAATAATAAGAGGATAAAAAAGAGCGATGAGATGAGCTTCGGGGGATAATAATCGCGGGCGAGGGATGCGGTGTCTGCTGAAGCGACACAGCATCATCAGAGGGATTTGGCATGATGAGCGTGCTCTGTTGCGTGTGCGGCGGATGCTTTTCTTTTATTGTGCGCATACTATATGCGCGTTCCCGGGCGTCTTTCCACGCGTGGCTCTTACGCGCAGCAGCGCGTGCGTCATTCATGGTTAAGAAGTCATCGTCCTGCGAAGAGGCGATTCCCTCATCTCTGATCCTTATTTTCCCTGCTGCTGCTGCTGGGGCCGCGTGTGCGCGTCCACCTTTTTTTGTTTCGTCATGTCGTTCGTCTCTTTCTCTGTTTCGCGGGCGTCAATTGGACCGCATCCGGGCTAAAGAAGCAGCATCGGAGAACCGCCCGCCCGCCCGCCCGCTCTTCATCCGAAGCTTATTCTTCCTCATCGTCGTATGTGACAAGGATAAATGACGACACACGACGGTCTTACCGCGCACGCCGCCGCTGCTTCCTCATCTCCGCGGTATATGCATGCCCTCCTCAACATGAGACTGAGAGAAAGAGAGTTTACGACCTCCCAGCACGATGAAAACTCCTTGGCGAGATTCAGGTGAATAAAATGATGAGCATTATCGCACAATGAGCGAACCTCTGATCCTTATTCGTCCCGAAACTCATCGTCAAAACTCAAACAAGCGCGCTTTTTTCATGCGCTCACTTCTTTACACTTTATATACAATACAGTCCGACACCCCAATAAGAACGATTCAATAAGAACGCTTCCCCGCTTTTTCGCTCGAGCGCTTCCCCCACTCTGACTCGAGTTCCGAGCTCGAGTAGTTTCGCATCCGCATCCGCGAATCCCAATAACAACAGATGCCGACAAGACCCAAAGAACAAAAAAATATTCCAAGATATATTTCATTCAAAATTTGTATTAGCGTTCTTTGGTGTAACATTAGAAGGTATGCCAAATTTAAAGATACTTCACTATCTAGAAATTCAAATATTTATCGCCAAAAATCACGACTTTTAACATAAGGCTTATTATTATGAGAGATAGTGAAAATTTTTATACAAAATATCATTTGCTTTCTAGAAATTGAGATATTAATTCTTAAAAATAAGAAATTTTCGCTATTTCTCATAAGCCTTATGTTAAAAGTCGTGATTTTTTACGATAAATATTTCGATTTCTAGATAGTGAAATTTGGCATACCTTCTAATATTACACCAAAGAACGTTAATACAAATTTTGAATTAAATATCTTGGAAAAAATTTCGATCAATAATTTTGCCTCAACATTGCATGCTCCTTAAATAACATTGGAAATTTGACGCTCTTAAAAAAAGGTCTCTTGTAATTTTTCGATAAATTAACTCCTTTAAAAGTTACTCATTAAAGTTTACATAGAGTAAAAATTCACCTTTACAGCTATAAATCTGTATAGCCCCCGTAAAATATTATGGCTTGTTTTGCAAAAAATTTCAAGTCATACAAAATCATGTCATTCAATCATTTTATAACTTAAGAAAAATTTGTTATTACTATAAAAGGCTCTTATAGCAATATTATCACGTACAATACGATAATTTTTTAAAATAGACGAATATTGAGGTGAATTACTTTTTAAAAATACTAAATGAATTCAAAATGACTAGTACATTTTTTCGCTGCATTAATGAATTGAAATATTTACATTATATTAATTATTATACATGCAGATTTATACAATGTCAAGGTGAATTTTTACGCAATTTCTACTTTAATCTTGAATAACCTTTGAGGGAGTCAATTTATCGAAAAATTACAAGAGACCTTTTTTATAGAGCATCAAATTTTTTACAAAAATATGTAAAGGCATATATATGAAACACTCCATCATCGAGTGACAAAAATTCAGATGAAAAAAAAAAACATTTTTCCAATGTTATTTAAATGGGAAATAAAAAATGGAAAATCGCCACCTCTAAAAAATTTGATTAAAGGGTTTAAATTTGGTATGGTGTCTTTCTTTACCATTCCGAAAATATTAAACGTGTGTCCGCGCGAAAAAATAAAATTAGTCATTTTTTTAGACCACCCTAATGTATATGCGTCTGCTGTGCACGAGTTACCACGCAGCTCATATACATATATGCATGCGTATATATAAAGTTTTGATGTGCCTGTTCAAGATAGAAAGACGCTCTCAACTTTTCCGCGTTTTAGAAACAAATTTTTGAGATACTGCTTTGCAGTATGTGCTGAATATATTTAGAAATATAAAAAATAAATAAATAAATAAATAACGTGTGCGTGCGTGCCAAGGCGGCGAGTACTCGACGTAATAGTGTATGTGTGTGTGCGCGCGCCCGTGTCTCTATATGAATATACAAGTGCATATATGTATGGTGGATGAAGGCGCGAGAACCGGCGCGCGATTAAACCGGTATACCCCAGCCAGCAGTCTCAATGAGAACTCGTTTCGACTCGGCCAGGACTCGCTCTCTTGTGTCGTCACACTCCTACCTCTTCCTCCTCGCCCCCAATTTCAAATATTTCTTTATTCTTCCTTTTTTCAATAAAAAAAACCACTCTATTATATACACCCATCTTTTCAAATCAAGCTTCATATATACTACGCACTCTATATACACATGCATGTTCTCTTTTTCAATTAAATATTATACTTTATATACATATATGTATATATATATGGCTTCAACAAATATAGTATTACGCAATACATGAACGTTCTCTCTCTCTCTCTCTCTCTCTCTCCCTAATACGCTGACAATATATATGAAAACTCGAAAAAATAATTGAAAAATATTTTTTTAAATGGTCAATCATGAATTTTCATCAGATTATTGTAACACGATGAGGCGCGTATACGCGTGCGTGATAAATATGAAATAAATAAAATAACTGGCAGTAGTATCTCAATAGCGTATATTGTAGCTGGTCGTGAGATGAGTGAATTATGAAAAGATGAAAAAATATAAAAGAGAGAAGAAAAAAATTCAGCTCGCGTTATCGGTAGAAATACATATATGTATATATGTCTGCTTTTTTAAAGTGCGTGAAAAGACATCAGAGAATGGGAAAAGTTGCTCTTAAAAAATTTTAGTACAATTCTATCATATGTGCTTAGCTTAGATGGAAATGAATTGATCGATAAAAACGCTATTATGTGTGCTCTTGATATAACACACTTATTTCATTTTCTCATCAGATATATTGCTCTCGAACACACTTTCTTCAACGCGAACGACGAATCTCATATTTAATTCGTCACATTTAATATTCTCGCTTATTGTTTCTATTCAATAATGAATGAGAACATAACGTGCGTATTATACTACTCGTTATTATTCTTGTTCCTTATTCATTTATTGATAAGACACATATAAAATGGCGTGTCGTCGTCGACGTTGTATATGTACAATTGTACATGCATATACATATGTTAACAAGCGGCTATTTATTTGTGCACATAGCTAGATCGGGGATTGTTGTTGATGTGCTGTCCCCGCGCGCCGCGGGCTATATATATGCGCGTCGTATAGAGAATAAGAAAATCTGCTCTGCTGCGATGCGATGTGGTGCAGGTATACATCAACTTATTGTCGGAACTTGTTGTACTATGTATATATATATAATTATAATAAAATGTATTCGCTGAGGGAATGAAGGAACGCGCCGGGAGGAGGGAGGGAGCAGGGGAAGGAGCCCAGGAGAGCTCACCTTTCACCCTGCGCCGCCGCGCGCGCTGCTGCCGCCGCCGCTGATCTGTGTTGCGGAGTAACTGTAAAACTGTACTGCGTGCGGGGAAAGGCGGAGAATGCCTTGTGCTCCTAACATCAGAAGCAAATAACACTCGCCCAATCCACGCTCTTACTCGCACTTATACCGCTACCTTCAATTACACTTATTCCTATATATATATATATATGCCTATTATTATGTACCTTATTATTTTATTCTTCATCCTTCTTTTTTCTTCTTCATCATCATCAACCATCTCAAACCCCCCACCCCCTCTTCTCCTTCTCCTGCTCCTCCTTTCTTCGTATTATATTCTATAATATTCTCGAAAACGAAAAGATTTTTTCATTTTCTACATACTATATATTTTAGGCCGAAAAACCACGTTATTGTTTCAATTTATGTGCGAAAAATATGTAATAAATTATTTACTTGAATATTCTTTTTTTTTTATTCGCATTTAGTATTTTGAATGATTTGAAGAAAAAATAAATTACTTGAATGAAAAAAATGTTTTGAAGGAACGACGAAATGTTGCTTTCCGTCAGCAGGAGCAATAAGAGAGGTACGATTATAAGCGCCGTATACTCCGAGTGAAATATTTAAAAAATATTGACAGTTATTGTAAAGACGAATTCGTTTATTTCGACTGGAAAATACAAGCGGAAGGACACGTCGTGATAGCTGTTAAAAATATAATTTTTAAATTTTTACGACACCCCGAGAGCCTCGGACAAATAAAAATTTGACTAATCGGCGATATAGTTGTTGTTTTTTTTTCCGTATACTATATATATATATAAAATTCTGGTTGACTGGTACACAGGCTTGTTCATTTTAACAACGAACGGCGCGGTGGCGCGTTGGTAATAAGAGACAGCAGCGCACGTTTTTCGCTCGGGCGCTTTTGTTCTTCAAAACGAGCCGTTAAAATCTCTCAGCGGCGTGTGTAACGGTCGGCAGACCGGCGAGAGAAGAGCAGGATAAGAGATAAAGAGAGAGAGAGAGAGATGAAGCAGCCAGTAAAAAAAATGAGTTATGTCGATTCCGCGTTTGAGATCCCTCACGTGTGACCGAAAAACCGTACATCGAATAACATATACTATGCATATATATATATATATATATATATATATATATATATATACGCTCCTCTCTTTATAGTATATACGCATAATAGGATTTAGAAAATAATTCTTCAATAATTCGTTCTAGACTTATTGTTGTATTCACGCTGACTGTGCTCAACGTCGTATCTTATTTTGTAACCTCGAGCAAAAATCATCATTTTTTCTGCAACTTTGATTTTTTTTAAAATAAATGCTTCTATATCCAGCAATCGAAATGACGATTATCAAATAGTCATTTCAAATTCATTCAAAAATAACTCATCGACCACTAATTGATTATTTTTTATGATAAACTATATATATTTTTTTTTTCGTTTGTGAAATGTACGTTATTGCGACGATAAAAGAGAAAAAAAAATGAATAAAATTTGACTGAAAACGACAGTACAGATCGAACAAGTTTTTCACGTGCGCGGGGAGCCCCGCAGAGAGATCGTCTTTTCTCTGCCGCTGTTACCGGTGTGTCTATTGACTTAACATACATAGAGTCATGTGGGGCAAATGTGCGCACTTTTTTTTCGAATGGCTATAAACTTGAAAGATTCAAGGAAAATGAAAATTAAAAGGGATACTTTTTAAGA
>JAPYYW010004523.1:0-32025 GCA_030522545.1 Cremastinae sp. A BG-2022a
ATTCTCCTAAATGTATTGAAATTTGGTAAGCATTTTTTTTTTCATAAAGATGTAGTTGCTTGCCAAATTTCATTAAAATCTCTCTATTTTTATGTAACGCGTCAACTCCCTTAAAGAATAAAAGACAAGCAGTGTCTCATTTGACTGGTATAAGTATCGCTAATACCTCCTTATATATATAATGCAGAAAAAAAAATCACGAGTGCAGTTCAGATAAAGGGATGTGCAGTGGGTGCAACGAGGAGGTGAAACGAGGATCGCGAGAACGAGGATCGGAGATTCGCGGAGAGAGAAACGGGAAAAAAGGTGTAAAAAAAAAGGAAGAGGAACATATCGTCGCGGCGTGCCGAGCGCGCCGGAGCGTGACGAGAGATTTCCTTTTCAGGTGAATTCCTCGAGCGTGGGCGAGCAGGGTAACAGCTGCAGCAGGGTGTCGGTTCAGGAGGAGGCTCTAGCTCCTCTTTCCATGGCTTCGCGTGCGTGCACACGTACAAGCAGAGCTCTTGCGAGCTCGAAAACATAAGCGGGGAAACCGTCGACGCGGAGAGTGTCCCGCGCTCTCGCGAACCACCGGAGCGAATGCCTCGAGAAATTCTCCCGAGCTAGGCGCGCTCAGGTGAAACGGTGGTAGGGGTAAAACCGCCTCCCGTGTAACAGGACATCAAAGTGACGAAGACGTTCGCCATCTCCGCACCTTGACGGACAACATTTTTCAACGGACATTACAAATGATACGATAAACACTATACTTGTACCGGACGAGTCGTCTGACACGTATGAATTTAATGTGTAATCGTGGAAAAGGTAATTTCTCTTTTCTGCCTTGTTGCGTCTGATTTTCGTATACTGAAAATTAGTCGGGTTTTGCAGATGAAAACATTTTTTAAATTCTTTTTTAAAGTGATGCGAAACACCCAATTTTTAAGTTTATTTTCGGATATATATCAAGCTTGTATTTATCAAGCAAATTGATTGAAATTTGAATATGTTGTGTGCAGTGTATACGCTATACTAGGGCGTGATATTCTTGGAATTTGAAAAGACGAAAATTTTTTTTTTTACTTTGGTTTATTTTTTATTTATTGAAATTCCAAGAATGTCATGTCCTAGTACAGCGTACACTGTATAACATATTCGAATTTAAATTAATTTGCTTGAAAAATACGAGCGTTGGATTTGTTCGAAAATTCACTAAAAATTGGGTGTTTCACATCACCTTAAGATTGTCCAAGATGTACAACTGAAAAATTTTATAATCAAGGTAAAAGACCCATTAAATGAACGTGTCCAAATAGTTGGACAATTTTCGCTATATTATTTTTAGTATTTGCAAAATGTTCTTCGCTATAAAATCGTATGGATTATTTTTTATATACCAAAAGGTTTATTTTTCATAACGTTCATTTATTGGAACAAACTCGCTCAACCCTTGAGACAGGGTCCATTTTCTGTTCAACTATATTGGCACACCTTACATACTTAAACGATCAAGTATTTATCTACTAGAAATATTTAACACATACAATGAGTTTTGGGTCGCTAAAATATCAGACAATAGACTTGAGACTTAAGTGGTCGTTGCTTACTAATATGTTGACTTCCAGATTGGAACCACATTAACTATTTCTATTTCTATTTCGTTGAGGGGCTATTTCTATGAACTAGCACACCATTTTCCTGGTTTTTTAATTGGCCAGCTGACCAATCTAAAAGCAGGCCCCTGATTGGCTGACCACTCACAGCTATGACGAGTCACTCATCTCCTTAAATAGGACACCCTCAGCAGAAGAGAATCAGAGTTCCCGCCTTAAAGATGCTAGAAATAGTCCCTCAACGCGACTCCAACCCAGAAGCCAACACATTACATCAGACAATAGCTTAGAAGTGAATTTGAAACAGATTATTTTTGTTTAAATATTTTTCAAATAAAGATAAAATGCGTGAAAATCCTTAGCTGTCCAACTATTGGAACGACTGCACCGCCATTTTATTTTCACTAATAACTTCTGCTATAAAGAAAGATTCGATTTGTGACAAGGATAGCAGCCGCAAAAGTGCAGTAATTGTGAAAATTTGAAGAAACCCTGTGGTAAATGAACTGGAATCGTTGATAAATAGCTTTCTGAGATATCAATGGTTATAGTGATAAATTTTTTTTCGTCATTAAGCGATTAATTTTGCGTATAAATTGAAATTTAGATAGTTGGCGTGTCATCTGAGCCTTATGCGTTATAATAGTAATGTTATATTATTTATTAATTACACCTAAACTACATGGTAAATCGATTTGAAAATTGGTAGACATATAGAAAGCAAAGTCAGCTCTCTTTTGATTAGATGCAAAAAAACATGGTGTTAAACGTGGACCCTAATTCGACGGAACTACCTTAACATACTCAAGATTGATGGATTCTTGTACTCGTTAAGGTATTTCATTTTTTTTAAATTGCTCTTCTATAATTCAGTCAAATAAAAATTAAATTTAAATGCGGGAATATTGAAATTGAAATTAAATTTAAGTGACGAAAAATATCTCGATGACAGCAGGCCGTTTCGTGCTTCGAATAATTATTCTATAAATATTTTTAATGATAAAATTTTATATTGCATGCGATACGTAAATTGACATTAATGATAGAAAATGGGATTTTTTTTCAGGTCGATGTTGCGCATTCTTCTTTAGATTTGAAAAACTTTTTGAAAAGGTCGAACGTGAAGCACGTAATAATGTTGAAAATTGAATCAAAATACAGGAATACCCTTTGATTTGATACTTGATTGAAAATCATGAAAAGGATCAATGACAACAGATTCGTTTCACGCTTTGAATACATTTAAAATATAGATATTTATTGACGATATTTCATACTGCGATTGAAATATGCGATACTGAAGAAAAATTCGAACGAATACGTATCAAATACTTTGTACAAAAATATTACAAATAAAACAATTTTTAACGACAATATTTTTTGCTAAAAATTACAAAAAAAAATTAAAACAAAACTTGCGACGAAAAACAATTTAAAAAACATGAATAAGACGAATTACACGTGCGATATACGTGAATTGAAATAACTGTGATAGAAAATGGATTTTTTTCGAGTCTACGTTGCGTTATTTGTTTTTCAATCATTCTTTTTTGTAATCTTGATTTGATTTGTAGTACTTTTGAAAAAAAATCTGCAAAAAGCCTATTTTTTTGGCAGCTAGAGTGTCACAATTTTTCGGAACTTACCATCGAACTACCTTAAGGTAGTTCTATAGGTACAGTCAAATCAAAAGTTTTTATTTCTATTTATCTCCATACATGTGGTTTTAGAACTTAAGTCAATTAAGAAAAGTTGTTGCAAATTGTTTCAAGAACAACATACTCAAAATTCAAGGTTCATCGAAGGTGACTTGTAGGTTCACCATCTAGATCTCGAGATATTTAGGATTGAAAATGGCAATATTTAACACAGGCTCTCTTATGGGAGAGCACTGAAAATAGGGATTTTTAATACTAAATATCTCAATTTCTACGTGGTGAAACCTCTTAAAATGTGGTACACATATACGTATTGTACCAAAGAATGACTGTACCAATTTTCAACAAATTCCTAAATAATCGATAAAACTATAAAACTACCTTAAATCACTATTTCACAAAAAAAACTATGGCCATTATTGTTTGCGCATAAAAGAGAGCTTGAAGAAACGAATAGATGCACTGGGCATGCATCCTTAATTTGATATTTTTCCAAAGTAACGAGATGAGAGAATTTTGCATTCATTGACATTTTATCAGGTTGTTTACTCGTTATGCTGACGTAGCGGAGAGAAGAATGAAGGAACGTGACGTTGGGCAGGTTTCAATGGAATTGCAGCGCCAGCGAATGACTCAGGAGGAGGAAGAAGCGGAACAGGAGGAGGAGGAGGAGGAGGAGCGGGGAGGGCAAAGCGACAGGAGGGAGTACCGAGTCTCAGTACTGGAGGGAGGACTGAGGAGGACAAGCACGAAGAGAGAGAGAGAGAGTAAGAAAGGACAGAAATGCATTCGGAACGTCCAACATGATGCTGCTCTCCTGGCCTGCGGAAACGGCTGATTTACCTGAAATCGAGCCAACCGCATTCCCCAAAAAGCTCGTACAATTCAGTAAAACTCACGAATATTCCGGAAATTGGTGGGCGAACGAGACGGCGTGGTCCTATCGAGCAAAAAAAAACAGCCTCTCGCCTCCCAGCGAGACTCGGCCGGTTCTCCAGGCCGTGAAAGTTAAAAAAAAAAGATAGTTCGCCAACGAACATGCGCTCGCGCATATTTGACCAGGATTTGAAGAAAATTCCATTAATTAATTCATCAGCTCTCTTTTCCCCGAAAAAAAAGGAAAAAAAAATGATACAACAAAATGAAAACAAATGACTTGGCGCTCCAGTTTTGAGTTTCTTCGTAAAGGTTCGAGATAACGGGAGAAATCCGGGCCACGTATATACGATCCCATTTTTCTTGATTTTTTTCGTCGTCGTCGTTTCGGTGAAATAGGACCTACTTTCACTAATTTCATCGGGATCGTTAGAAACCCTTGTGTGGGCTGGAATCGAAGAAAGGGTTAAAATAAAATGACTCCTCGGGTAACAGAGGAACAAGGATTCAAGGAGCTTCGCCCGAGCTCTCGCGGCGATCGCGTCTCTCCCTCTCCTCTCGCGCGAGCCGTCTTCCTCTTTTTTTTTTCTTTCTCTCCTCTCGATGGGTTACACTCGCACTTTGTGCGCAGATAAACATACTATTCAGGTGATTCAGGTGCGCGAACAGGTGCGGAATATCAGGACAACAGGTGCCACTGGAGATCGCCAGCTCGTACACTCACACGTGCTGCGCTCTCACTTATATACACTCAACAGAAACGATCGGTTTGCCTCGAGCATCGATTTTAAACATTTTTTTCATTCTGTCGTAAACTCTCATTTTCAACGCGACGATAAATGCTTTCCCAGCGTCCGAGAATTCCGAGTCGTTCGCTCTTCGATATCTTGTATTTCCAACACCCACGAACGTGTCTCTATCAAAATATTCATCGTTGTTATCTATGTATTTTTTTTTATAATAGTAAATAATCAGAAAAATTGTAACACATTGTTTTTGTATAAACATCAGCTTTCGAGAGCATACTTTCGTTTTTTTTATTTATTTTTTATATATGTATATTATGTTATTTTATGGAAAAATAGAAAAATCGTGTTTTATTCAATCAATTTTAAACATTTAACGAACGTCTCTATCAATATTCTTCGTAGTTATCTATTTTTATTTACAATCGTACATAATCAGAAAAATTATAACACATTATTTCTGTACAGACATCAGCTTTTCGAGCGTATACTTTCGTTTTTTATTTTTTATATAACATGTTGTTTTATAAAAAAAAGAAAAATCGTTTTATTCAAGCGATTTTAAATATTTAACGAACGTCTCTATTAATATTCATTGTAGTTATCTATGTTTATTTCTATCGTACATACTCAAAAAAATTATAAAACACATTTATATTATAGGCAGATTTCGGAACGTACTTTTGTTTATAATATTCAACCGTATAATTTTATATTGAAAAAAAAAGAAAAATCGTTTAATTAAATCGATTAAAAAATTTTTCATTATCTCGTAAACTCTCATTTTCAACGCGACAACAAATGTTTTCCGAGCATTCGAGAATTCCGAGCCACCAATTCTTCGATCTCGGATTTCTAACACATACGAACGTCCTTTCCATGCTCATCCTATAAGTTATCTAATTTTATTTCTCATCGTACATAATAATCAAAAAATTATAATACGCACATTTGTATATAGACAGCTTTGGCAACGTATACGTTCGTTTTTAATTTTTTAGCCTCTGATATTTTATGTAAAAAAAATCGTTTAATGAAATTCGTTTCTTTATAAATGCTAATTATTGATGACCTTGTCCTAAATATCGTATAGTATATCGTTCAGGCGAGATACTGTAATTCTCCATTTATTCTAGCACTCTCGACGAGAAGTGCAAATTACGGAGGAGAGTGACTTAATTAGTGGCGGTTTAGCACCTCTGAACTTCGCAAACTTCAGTAACACCCCTCGAATCATTTCGTTGAGGTTTAGTGGCTCTAATTAGGACAATTAAGATTCCTTATCCTTCAAAATCGTTCCAGAACCTTAATTTTGTATGAAAGCCTCAATAGATTAAAATTTTTTTGATAAATATTGTTTTATACCAATTATAAACTTTTCATTGGAATAGCTTTATTGAATTATTAGGAAAGTTATTATTGTCTCAATCTTTAAAATTTGTGAGTCGAATACTCATTATTTTTGTTCACGAATATGAATCGTTTTTCGAACTGTCTTTCAAGGAAAATAACTATAAAGTTGTTGCAGGTTTTGTGGCTCTAATTAGGACAATTAAGATTCATTATCCTTCAAAATCGTTCCAGAACCTTAATTTTGCATGAAAACTCTAATAGATATAAATCTTTTGATAAATATGTTTATACACTAATTATAAACTTTCCATTGTAATATCTTTATTGAATTATCAAGTACGTTTTATTATTGTCTCAATCTTGAAAATTTGTGAGTCGAATACTCATTTTTGTTCACGAATGTGAATCATTTTTCGAACCGTCTTTCAAGGAAAATAACTATCAAGTTGTTGCAACGTAATGCAATAGAGAGTTCCCTGAGAAATTCAAACTGTCGCAAGAGCGTTAGTGCACTAAAACGATTTCTCGTGTAACATAATACCCTGATCGAGTGCACCTGTTGGCTCACCTCAAGCCAAGATTATAACCTGTGTGGTTTCTTGCACGAAGGAAACTTCGTCTGTGCACAGTCCATTGACCATTGACTCCTCCGACGATTCCATAATTTTTTAAACTCGTTCAGATTTTTTCTTATTGAGATCACGTGCAACTTATCTTCGTCAAGAAAACAATGTACAACTTTTTAAAAGAAATTTCAGTATGTACGAACAATGATGACATTTTTAGCAATTTTTGTCTTTATATTTTCTATATCTCTGTGACCATCGCTCATTATTGTAATTTTAATATATTTTAAAATTTTTACATTGTCTTTCTGACATCACGTGAGATTTATCTTCGCCAAAAAATGCTTCTTCAGAAAAATGTTTATTGCGTACGAATAATGATGAAATTTTAAGCTATTTTTGATTTTATATTTTCTACATTTCTGCGATCATCACTTATATTTTAATGGAATTTTAATATATTACGAAAAAACCTCTTAAGTTTATTACAGACTATTTTTCTTACTGAAATCAAGTGTGGCTTTGTCTTCGCCAAAGAAATATAGCTTTTTCAGAAAAATTTTTATTGTATGCGAATGGTTATGAAATTTTGGACAATTTTTATCCATTTTCAGTATTTCTGTGACCGTCGCTCATTATTGCAATTTAAATATTCTAAATGGGGCCTTTAATTTTTATTCCGGTTTTTTTTGGGATTGCGAGGATCAACTTTTTCTTTATTATCATAAATTATTACTGGGTCAGCCATGCTTGCGACTGTGGTTATATTCTTCTTCTATCGACGAACTCCCGTTTCGATGATATCCTGTTTCTCGAATGCATAATTTTTCCGTACTTCAAACAACCGATATGCAAACATATATCATAAATTATTTAATAATTCTAATTTTCTTCCATATATTAAGGATGTATATGAGCGATATTTTTAAAAGTATGATAATTTTTTCTTAAGCATATGAAAAAATGTTGTGCCAAATTTGAAATCGTTTTACTGATTGGTTTACGAGTTATCGAACTCCAAAGTTGCCGAGATATAACATTGGTTCTTATGAAGAAATCGTAAATTTGCATTCAATACAAATTTAATTTCAAAAACAATTTACTCCATTTTTTAAAAATAAATTGTTGAACAATAAAAATATTTAAATTATTGTTAAAATATGCTCCAGTTGCTAATTGATGATTAAACTAAGATTCAAAAAATTGGCAATTTTTTAGAAAAAGTCTTACGAATTTTACGTCAAAAATTTACTTTTTGCAGTGATTGTCCGTCCCATAAATCCTTGATAATACCACACTGAATTTACAATTTTTAAATTTAGATAAAATAAATTTGCTAGATATAATTGAATAAAAATTGTATACGTATTAAATTTACCCAGGGGAATGTGATTTTCGGTTTATTAAAGGCTTTGACTGATGAAACGTTGACGCTGGTGGCGAATAATTCGCATGATTCATTTTTAATAATCGTGGTAACGGAATGATTTGAACAAAACTCCAGTCATTGAGAATGCGATCGAGCCATTAATTTTATTATTATGGAATCGCGTCATAATAAGAATTAACGACGGGAAGTGAAAGTGAAAAGAGATTAAAAACAATCGAGTAACGTCTGGATTACGTGAACGTTGAAAAAAAATTACAATAATACAATGCGGGGGAGGAACGAACGATCCGAGAGTGAATGAGAGCCTCGACACAAATTCGAGAAAAAAAACGAACATTTTCTGAGAATTTTATTTTAATTATTTTCCATTACGTGCGCACCCAGAATATTTGAAATTTGTACAATACCATCGATTTTAAATATGGAATGAATAACCGGATAACTTTGTATTTTGCGAAATTTCATTTTTCGAAATTTCGTAACTGATGGAGTCGCTTGGGTAAATTTCGACAACATTTCCACTTTTTATTTTTTTTTTCGAGGCAACGTCATGCGTTCGATTATTGCCCCGGGCACCAAGGCCGCTGTGTAATCGTCCATCACGAATAAACGGATTTGCATACTTCGCAACGTACGATGAAATAAAAATACGGTGATGTATTCGCGCACAAAGAGAAATTTTTCGCATTTCTGCTCTAAAGTATATTTTTGAGGAGAAATTTTCTAACGGACGAATACACGTTAGACGTTCTCAAATACTTATTGTTTTAAATGCAAATTAAGAAGCAAGAAAAAAAGTAGACAAATATATGTTTGCTCATTATTGAGAGCTTTTAAAAATATTACTTATTGTTAGAAATATACATAGTTCAATTATAGCGTTGAAATAAAAAATACAAAGTGTCGTAGATATTTAATTTGAAAAAATAGAGAGGATTTTTCCCATGATATTAGGGAATTAGGAAGCACGTTACTGATATATTTATTATACAAAATTGCAACTATTCACACATGTGTTGTTATGGGAAGATACAAAAAACAGTCATTTTTAACAATTAATATCTTAATGAGAAGCTTCCAAATCGTCATGAAATTTTTACACAACCATTTAGAGATGTTACTTAATATTGTGTAAAATTTTCAAAACGTTTCCATCATTTTCGTTTTTGAATACAAAATCCTTAAAATTTGATACGCGTATATGCGTAGCATATCAAAGAATGACTGTACCAATTTTCAAAAAAATCCTAAATAATCGATAAAACTATAGAACTACCTTAAATAAACAAAAGACACGCTGTGAAAAATTAACGCGGCACTGAAGAGTAAAGAGAAACAAGGGGGATACTGAATAAACAGAGTCGCTCGCCGGTTGGCCGGAGGCAAAATTCACCGTTATGCAACAATGTTCGCGGAGCAAGTTTAAGCCGGGCAGGGGTGAGCATGGGGATTGAAATGGGAAATCCGAGAATATCCCGGAAGGTCGTGAGATGCGGGTTGTGAACCAGGCGGAAGGGGGAAAATTTTGGTGGAAAAGCGAGACACTCTTTCGTATCCGTAAAAGCGCGAAAGGGGAGCAAGACGAAACGACGGTGAACTCTCGTGAAGAGCGAAGTCGAGGCGCGCTTGCCCCATATACAGTCGAATACCCATCACGAGCCTACCCCTAATAAGTCTCTTCTCCTCAAGTATCTTACGATATATACTTCGTACTTTATATCTTGTATAAGTCACTTAATTTATTGTGTTAAGGATGAGGTATTAACGAAAGTACGAAAATGAACTTTGTCTATTGACATTTTTTTACGATATAGAGTATTAATCCAGTTTTTCGATGGCTAAGTTTCAAGTAGCATTATACCAATAAAATAAGCGAAAATTATCCCGACAAAGTATGCTCGACATAAGCCAGAGTCTTGTGAGAAGCATTGAGAAAAATGTCCTTTTATTGAAAAAAAATATATATTTAGAGTGAATTTTCAAACAATCTAAAATATTTCACGTGTTCATTAGCGTATAAGGTTCAATTATTAACCATAAAAATATATGGTCATCGAATTTTTCATTGAATTATTTGTACGTGTATTACATTAATATTTTACATTTCGAAATTAGTATATTTGGTAAAAACCGATTTATTCTATCTAAAAAGTTATTTATTTACATCTCATTTAAAAATAAGCCAAATAGTATCTCATTTGACTAGTAAGTATCGCTAATACCTCCTTAAGCTTATTTTTTATATAGTATAATATTATGCTAAAGCATTCAAAATATTGTTTAACTTGAGGATGGTAAATACATGTTAAATTTGTGACTGGATTCGCACCAATCTCAAAGAATGCAATTTTGTTGAAGGAAAACGCAATTTTGAGGCTGCACGTACATAAAAATGTGATTAAATTAGTGGAGTCAGCCAAGTGACGTTGACCTGTCAGTTTCAACCTCCAACTGCTTGTTTGATGTATATTAGTTAAATTAGTGGAGTCAGCCAAGTGATGTTAACCTGTCAGTTTCAACTTCCAACTGCTTGTTTGATGTATATTCTTTCAATCTCTCATATTGTGGCCGTCTTCGGAAATTGACTAACAGTACTGTCAGTACTGAATTTCCTATCTTTTAAGGTAGTATATCTATGACAGTTACATTAAACATTTTTAACATATAGTTCTTATCAATACCATGTAGTTTTACAGCTTAAATTCATTAGAAAAAGTTGTTACTAATTGAATCAAGGACAACATATTTTTAATTCAAGGTCATCCAAGGTGATCCTTCATACGTATATATAAAAATTAGAAAAAAAATTTATTTAGGATTTAAAAAAAATGAAGTTTTTTTGAAGTATTAGAAAAAGCTGTACCAAATTTCAAGAAGTTCTACTTCTTAGAAGTCAAGATATCAATATTTGAAGATTGCACTATTTAACACGTGCTTTTATGGGAGCGTAGAAAAATTGGTGATTTTCAATAATAAATATCTCGAATTCTATGCAGAGAAACGTTTTTAAATTTAACACACATATGCATATGGCATCGAAGATAGTTTATGCAAAATTTTAACAAATTCCTAAAAAAATCGTTTCGTGTACTACCTTAACACAGGGTGCCAACGGTTTTCAGTAAAGATAGCCAAAAAACGAACACGGCCTGTACTTCATGTTTATTTGCTTTTTCTCTCGAGTAAACATCACTGATACTATTTTAACTAATAATTGAATAACTCTTTATTATATAAATATCGCATATTACGTATAATTACTATTATAGAGAATTTACTCCAAGTATAGTGCATTTTGTTGCCACCATAAATGTCATATCACCATTCGACAGATCCCAATAACGTGACAATGACGAAAAAAATGAACATTTTCAATGAAAATGAAACGAACTGCGCGCCGTAGTGGGGACGCTACAATTCTAAGGAAAATTTCTCCTAGATTTCCTATAGAAGCGGCTTATAACGGGTAGTCGACTGTACAGTTCTCAACTCACCTTACGCAAAGTTTGTTCCTAAAAGGTCCAATCCCAATGGTCCACGACCCCCCGCGTCGCTTCTTCCGCTATAAATCCACCCGGGGTTCCCCTTTTCGGTACTTGCCAAATCTCTCGTCTGGCCACGTCGAAACGGACAGTTTGACAATTTCGTCTGTGTTTCAAGTACGCGAACTTTCACGAGCGCACACGTGGCCCGACCGGGCGCGCCGGACGACAGCTTTTCCGAATATATTTCCCGTACGCAAAATTTCCAACGTGCCCGGACTCACCGACACGTTTGACGATTCGTGATACTCCCGTTGTGACATTCAGCATTCGTTCCGTTTTACTGATTTTTTTTTTATTTACTTTTTTTTCAATCTCGCGTTACTGCGAACAAGTTTTTATCCCGATTTGCCTCAAACTCGGATGACTTTTTAATGATTTTTTTTTTAGATCGTCGATAAAACGTTTCGCGAAAAATTCGGAACTGTTAACTCTTTGTTTTAAACAATTTAATCGGAAGATTGTTCATTTTTTTTAACCGACTCGATTTTTTCACTCGAAAACTTAGTTCGGTAACGTGTTTTATTGGTGTGCGAATTGAATTTTCGATGGAGAAGTAGCGAGTTGGGCAAAAAAATGTTCGAAGCGTGAATCGACTCAATGGATAAACTACCGCGATCCGTGCGCAGTGTCCTCTGGCGTTGCCGCGAAAACCGGTAGTCGATCGAAACCTGATATAAAAAGTAATTCATTTTTCATTCTTTTTCCAAGCTGCACTTCAAAGGTCATCTCTAGTCGTTTTTTTTTCTTCAATGATTTGATTTTATTTGACTGATTTCTACTTAGCATTTATTAACGTCTATAACCTGACGTGCTGACGAGTCGATCTTGATCAATTTACGAACTGATTTCTAAATGTTTCACTATAAGAATATAACGAGAAAAATAGTTTTGTTCTACTGATAATCTCCTGTTGGTATTTATGGACTAAATTTTACATATTTAAGTACAGAAAAAAAATTACCTTACATAAATGAAAGTATGATTTTTTTTATTATAGTCAATAACTAAATACATAAAGAGATGTTATTTTGACTTTCAAACAAACTTCAACTTTTTTCGACTAAATGTAGAGGGAAACAAAGAGAAAAAAATTTATATTCAAAAGTTTTTTATTATTCAATTTATGCATTAAAAAATTTCGTACGTATTGCGAAATGTTCATTTAACCAATACTCTTTCGAGCAGTATAAAGTTTCACGAGCCATGATTGAAAATTCAATAGGAGCATTCGATGAACGTCCATCGAGTAAAAATACTAAAAAAGGTTTTAATGCGTATCGAAAATATGCACATGATAACACAGATTATATCAACTTTTAGCCTGGAAAAAAATATTTGATGTATTTATTACAAGTAACATAAATATGAAACAAAATAGCATAAATGTTTTTATTGCATTAAAAAATTGGAAGTGTATATATTGACAATAAAATAAAAATTTCAAATTTTATTGGTATATATTCTTTGTAACATTAATTTTTTAAAAATGTTTCACAATAAGACATTTTATTGAATTTCATTTTAATTATAAATGCTTATGAAGCCTGTGTCACCATTTAATTGATTTCATAAAATTTAAGTATGTAATTCGATAAAAAGTTGAACTTCGTGAAAGTCGCCCAAAGCCATACGAAAACAAGAACCGGCTTCACGAATATCGCCAATTGTTGGAATTTCCCTTCTCCTATTTTCGGATCAAATAACAGTAAACGAATGAAGCGTATCAATTTTACTGTGCAACAATCAATGATAACATAGAGGAAAAAAAACTTGCGTATGTATTTGACAACAATTGCAGCAAAAAGTAAATTCTTGACGTTAAATTCGTGAAACCCAGACTTTGGCTTTTTCTAAAAAGTTACCAATTTTTTAAGTCTTATTTTGACTATCAATTAGCAACTCGAGCGTATTTTACAAATAGTTCAAACACTTTTTATCGTTTAAACAATTAAATAAAAAACATTTTATTTAATCGTTTTGAAATTACTGCTTTTACAAAATGAACATTATACAAGGAATATATGAAAAAAAATCACAAGATTTTCACATGTTTAAATTTGTATTCAAGGCAAATTTATGAATTCTCCATAAGAATCAATGTTAAATCTCAGCAACTTTCGAGTTTGATAACTCTTGAACGATTTAGTAAAACGATTTCACATTTGGCACAAAATTTGTTCACATACTTCAGAACAAAATATCAAAAATTTATCAAATTTTCATTTTTTTAAAAATATATTGCTCATACGTCCTTAAATTCGCAACAAAATAAAATATTTTCCAACTAAACGATATTTTCAGTTATAAAAGTGATGACCATTTTGTCCATACCGAATAATAATATTACTTTTTAAAAATTTCGAATCTAGTGAGATAATTAATTTATTTCCACGTTTGAAATACTGCAAAAACATTGGATACTACGTAATAAAAATGACCGCAAGTTTTTTCCATGCCGAAATGTTCAATTACGAGTTTACAAACACACGTTTGCCTTCGAACAAACAGAATTCTGTTGTTATCGATCGATCAACGAGCAATTAAATCATTACTCATACCCAACAGAGTATAGACGGGGCTCGAAGTGGGCAAACACTTACAAACAAAATGTACCTCCCAAATTAATCGCGGGACCGTATCCACGCATAGGGCTGTGCATACACAAAAAAAGGTTAACAGCATAACTTTTTTGTTTAAATATTTGATTCAGTTATTAATAACGAATACTGCACTGCACACAATTTGCTTATATTATATCCATTCACATATTTATTTAAATTAGTAATGTATACAGAAAGGAAGGTATAAATGAGTATATTTGACCTAATAAATATGCATTTATGTGCAATTGTCATGATCGGCTGCAATAATTTAATTAATCGAATTCATCCAGAGTGTATTTATATTGCTTTTTTAAAATTTATTTCCTATCGTATGTTTATTTTTATTTACTTATAAATGAATCCTAAAAATAACGAATCGATTAATCGTAAAAGAGGAAGTGAACAAGTTTTTTGAGATATAATGTACAATTTTGTATGAACGAAAAAAGAAAATTATTGTAATTACCAAACTCACTTTTCATCTTAAAACAAAAATTTGCTTATATTATATCCATCCACATATTTATTAAAATTATACGTTTGTAATGATTGGCTGCAATAATTTCATTGAAATAAATTAAATTAATTAAATTAATAAATTTGTTAATTTATTTGGTGTATTTATGTTGCTTCGTTGATTTATTTCCTATCTTATGCTCATTTTTATTTACTTATAAATGAATCCTAAAAATGACAAATCGTGTTAATTTATTTGGTGTATTTATGTTGCTTCGTTGATTTATTTCCTATCTTATGCTCATTTTTACTTACTTATAAATGAATCCTAAAAATGACGAATCGGTTAATCGTAAGAGAGGAAGTGAAAATGTTTCCTAACGATTTTTTTTGAGATATAATGTACAATTTTATCTTAAAACAAAAATTTGCTTATATTATATCCATCCACATATTTATTAAAATTATACTATTGTTATGACCGGCTACAGCAATGTAATTGATTTTAATTTTTATTTAATTAATTAAATTAATTACTTTGTAAATTTATTTTGTGTATTCATATATTGCTTCGTTGATTTATTTCCTATCGTATGCTCATTTTAATTTATACTTATAAATGAATCCTAAAAATGACGAATCGGTTAATTGTAAGAGAGGAAGCGAAGAAGTTTCCTAATGATTTTTTTGACATACAATATACAATTTAGTATGAACGTAAAAATAAAATTGCAATGAATTCCCAAACTCACTTCTCACCTTAAAACAAAAAAAAATAAAATAAAAAACTTCACAGATCGTTATGATCAGAGTCGAAGATAAAATGAGTCTATCGAGCGGGAAAATTCATTCTCGCGCGTGATATCTCGGAGCGAAAGAGTCAAACGCGATTGCCGCGGTTCGAATCGTACTGAGATTCGACGGGCGAAGCACAGCAGCCGAGATCGGCACACGAGAACGAGCCAAGAGCCATTCACCGATTTTTCGTCGCGCTCGCACTCCCTGAGAGCCGAGTGAAACACCAACATCTTCACAGACCATCTCGGAGCCCCTTTCCCCTTTCCACAATACCCACCGCCCGACCCCTTTCCAGCCAGACTTTCCTTCATTGCTGTCGCGATCGGTTATATCTACGATGAGACAGAGAAAGCGTGATGTATGGGCCACTTCGATCAAACGCGACATCGCTGTCGTCTTCTTTCTCGTTTTTTATTTTTTTTTTTCGTAACACGTCAGATTAAGGATGTCTGTCAAAAGTGTCGATTTAAGATATTCCTTGCACATAGGGGCGGATTTTGCAGGGGCTAAAGGAGGTCCCCTATCAAACTTTCTTAAAAAATTGTTAATACGATTATTAAATAACATAAAAATTATTATAAGTTGATAATTATAGATATTACACCCAATTATCAAAAATTAAGACAGTACGTCAACTGTACTCTTCACTTCTCTACTCTTGACATTATTTTTTCGTATTTCATCTTGAATGTGGCTGCTATAAAAAAAATTGACAATTTTGGAATAAATTTACTCAAAAAAAAAACTCTTTTGCACTTTTGAAACGCCGAATTTAACTTAAAATATGGTCTTGAGTAGAGAAGTGAAGAGTAAAGTTAACGTACTGCCAAAAATTAAACATGATTTAATGTTTATTTTCGAATTATTATACAATTAACATTTTTGAGGTTATATACACGGGATCCGAGTTTCAAATCGAAATAATTCTTTCAAATGTTCGATGACCCTACATTTTTATGCGATAAATAAGTTCCTCGCGTTAAAATTTATCCATACTCCATACGTGTCCTCGACGATATTGGCTTCATAATAGGTAATTCTTGAAAATTTTTGCAAGATGAAATTAATGATTATAACATCATTGTCATTATTTCCAAAGCAGAGAACGTTGAATTTTCTTTTAGATGAGTACACATTAGTCAAAAATTAATGCGCTCCGCATAATACGCTCTATTCCGATGAGTCGATTAGACGCCTTATGTCTTTTTTAATATAGGATAGGATACATCCGTACCAATATTTTTTTAAAGGTATTTTGAAACGATATTATAAATTAGAAACACTAAACTATTCACTTTTTGTATGATTGAAAATTACTGGATCTGACACTCGATTGAACTTGTCGAATTATTTCTACTAAATGTTTTTCGGTAACGAACTACCTAGTGAGACCCGACACGTCTTACCCCGACACTTTATACCGGTCGACTGATTTCAAATTCAGTTGGAAATCTAAACAATCATGCATGACCTTGTTCAGTTTTTCCCTCGACCTCGATGGATCACCATGGAAACAGTGACTAAGGGATTAACGAAAATTTGAAAAATTTTTTCCTCGTTACGCTCGATGAATTTTTTCTCTTTGTTTTATATTTACGATCCCAAAACTATTCAGGTATATTTGTACAGGTATATTTGTTATAAATAATAGAAAATTGTGCGGCAAGTTTTTTCACATGAGCTGAAAAAATGTATAGCATGTTGAGGATCTCCAGTGTGATTTTTTAAGAATCAAAAATAGGAAGATCATAAAATTTCAAATGACGATATATTTTCGTCTCCTCGACGCAATCGAATTTATAATGGGTAATTTCTAAAAATTTTTGCAAGACGAAATGAATGATTTTAACATCAAGGTTATTATTTCCAAAGCAGTCCAAATTAAATTTTTTTAAATAGAGATTAACCAAAAGTTAATGCGCTCTATCTTGATGAATCCATTAGAGACCTTATGTCTTTTTTAATATAAGATGAGAATTTGATAAATTTTTTATATTTTGTTCTTAATGTAGTTCTATCAAAAAATCTTGTTCTTAAGATTTTGTTAAAAATTTGCAAAAACCTACATTGATACCGTGTGCAATTGTACATTAAATTTTAAAGGTTTCACTACGTTGAATTCGAGATATTTATTTTCGTAAATCACTATTTTTTGCAGTCTCCCATAAAAACACGTGATAAATATTGCGATCTTCAACTCTAAATATTTTGATTTAGTGGAACTTCTTCAAAAATTTTGCACAGCTCTGTATTATACTTCAAAGAAGCTTCCTTTAGTTTTGAATGCCTCATGCAGTAAAAAGCATGTTCAAAAAATATTTGTAAAAAGTAATCAACTGGCTTGGAATACATCTTTAATAAAATTGATTAAATGAGACCATATGCAGTTTTTACTTTTTCGTTTTTGAACTTGTATTTAAAACCAGTCTCTAAAAATACGTACAAAGCCTGTCGCGTTTGGTGACGCTTTGTTTAACAAAGTTTTGCAAAAATTATATAAACATAAATATAAATAGAAGAATATAATTCGAGAAATTAGAAAGCAATGAAGAAATAAATAAAATTAATTGAGGAACTCAATATGATTATTTATTTTTGAAAAATAATTTTTAAAAATCGTCCGAGTCCCATGTAAAGATATCAATCTGATGTTTTTTTACGTGTACAATTGGAAATAATAATATATAAAACCGAATGAATTTTGTTATAGAAAAAAAAGTGGAACTCGGCTTAAGAAATGTTATGTAAAAGCAATGAATATTTTTTTAAATGTTTTTAACTGCAAAGTAATATAACCAATTAATGAAAGAATATGATTTGATTTAATAAGTTTCTCCAAATTTCTAAAAAGGGGGAATATTACAGAATTCCTTTTTGATAATTAAAAAAGGCTAAATGTGCAGTATAGAAATTTATATTTTATTTCACGTTAATTGAAGCCTGTATTAATTATCCAAAAAGAAAAGTAAAAAAATTTCTATATTGTGAATGTTATTCATTAGTTATTCTTAAAAATTAATTATTTTTTTTATGAACTCACAAAGTAGTTTGGAAACCCCTCGAAGTAACTTCATTTGGTACCATCACTGTTTCGTTATTGAAAACTTTCACATAACTCATTAATAGCCGATTCATCAGAAACACTAAAGACCCTGGGAAGGGAATCTTCTGGAATTTTCATGGTATCGAGACCGATAATCATTACCGCCACGTCGAATTCCAATGGGCCAACGTACCGAATATTGATTAACGATTAATCTCCCATCATAGACATTATCTAAATTATAACTTATACAATAACGAATCTTATCATGAACGTGATAAAAAATCATTAATAGCGTAGCTTAATAATTTACAACTTTCCACTGTAATTATGAAAAAAAGTCAAACAATAATTATTAAATGAAGTTAAATTGAATATAAAAGGATGAAAAGTTCGAAGTAATCAGAAGTGATAAATTAATGATAAAAAAGTGAAATAAATGCGTAACAAAATAGATTTTAAGATCGTGATAAATGAGATCATAAAAAAATCATACACAGTATGCAGACGTCATCCAGATATATGTATTGTTTAAAAACGATATTTTTGTTTTATAGCCGTTGATATCGTTATTCGAGATGAGTATTCGTCGAAACGCGATGGTAAAAACCTGAACCAACGTATGCAGAAAAAGATAGAAGTTAATGGAATAAATAAGCAAGGAAAACTGTAGCTGACTACTTCTCGGAAGCTCTCCCACCCCTGCCGCTTTATATACAGCGCGGTATTTTAATTTCCTCAAAAAATATTTCATCCCTCAGTTGGTGTGGATATATCCAAGCTTTTTGCTTTCAACTCAACTTTTTTCCAGGTGATACGACCATTGTGGCGCTTCTGCACGGTTCTCCTCTTTTTATACCATTTTTTCTGACCCGAGCAACCCAACTCTTCTTCATCAGCGCTTTTTTTTTCTTGTTCCAGTAAAACAGAATAAGCTTCATATTTCTTTCATTCCTCCACGAAATGAATAAGCAAAGTTGACACCGTCATTTTTTTCCCTTTACATTTTTACCTACCTTTTATAATGCGTCGACAATGCTTGACATTTTTGCATCCGTGCTTATTCCAGGTAAAATTATTTCCACCGACTAAACCCTCACGATAAAATACTTTTTCATCATCGCGTCGATAATTAATTTTTTGCTGCTTTCACTTCAGCTCGCAGTCTGTTCTTTCTGTCATATTTGTAAAAAGTAAATGTCTGCACATGTAAGGGGTTTTCCACTTTATTTTTATTTTAAATATATTTGGAGAAAAAATCTTCAAACTCACATCTAATTTACTATTTTATAGTTGGCGATTTAAAATCTATTATGTATCTTAATTTCAAACAGTATTTATAATTGATAAGTACTGAAATGTTGGAATGTGGAGATATTACAATATTGAACATGAAAATCGATTCTAAGTATTTATATTAATGAATAAGCTTTTTTTAACAGCTGAAAGCTACGAAAAATGTACTTTTATTTGAAAAGGAAAATAATCCTTGGAATAATATTGAGAAAAAATTATTGAAAGATTTAAAGTAACGAGCAGCAACGTGGCCACTTTTTTCCTTTTCAACATATATTATTGTATATGGATGTTTTTATTCCCTTATTTGTGCTATTTAAAAATTTCGCGTTGTGGACGACGTTGCCAAATGTTTAAATGAACGATGAAGATCTGCAATTTGTAGCTAAAATGTCCATTCATTCTATTTTATCTTATTAAAAACCTCGATAAAGGAGGACTCAAACTTTTCATTTAATTGTATATTTTTTAATGAAGAACAAAATGAGGTTTTTCATTTATAACTGCACTTTTGACACTTTTAACAACACAAAAACCCAAATAATTGTATCACTTTTGAGTATGTGCTGCATGTTAAAAACACATTTTCGATTAAATTTTTCTCGAAAACACCGTCGACGACCCCCTAGATTTTTTCTTCTAATTGATTACGTATATAACACGATTAACTGATATTTAAGAAATAAAAATGTCGATCCTTCATAAGTGAACGTCACAAATGTCTAACAATTCATTTTAAGAGTTCAAATAATATTGTCCCTAGTTTTCAATGTATATTTTAATCCGAGCATTAATTCGTTCAAGTTGAAAGCTCTAGGAAAATACATTGTTCACCCTGCTTGTGTATCGGCCACAAGAAAAGCTTGCCAGTTTGTTCAGAGTCCTCGAACGAAAAAGGTACAAAATAAAAAACAAGAACGGTGAACTGACGTCGATAATGTTATTAGTCCTGACGATTTGTCACGTCGGGCCCAATCATTAATTTCCATGGAGCTTTTCGCCGTTCCGGTTCATGGAAAGGGATGAAGCCGAGTAGAAAACGAGAGACAGACAGAGAGAGAGAGGAAGAGAGAGAGAGAGAGAGAGAGAGAGAGAGAGAGAGAGAGAGAGAGAGAGAGAGAGAGAGAGAGAGAGAGAGAGAGGGGGGGGGGGGGAGGGGGGGGGGGGGGCGGAGGGCGGCAAGCGGCGGGAGAGGGGTAGCCAGGGGAGCGGAGGCAGGGAGAGAGATGGATGAGCTTGACTGCTTTTCAAAAGGATAAGAACAACGGTGAGCGAGGAAAACGGGAGAGGGGCGCAGGTTTTGAGCTTGCAGAGGTGGAAAACGGATATGAACGCTCAGGGCCAACGAACGTTCCATTGTATGAGAGATTTTCGAGCTAAACGACGAGGACAACTCGATCTGTACTTTCCCGTGCCTTGTAACGGGGGGGGGGGGCTCTCTCTCCTGTTTTGTCCGCACTCGAGTCCTCACGCCGGACCGTACGTGTGAATACCCACTCGAGCGCTCTCTCGATCTCTGTGCGAATTCACCTGGGCTTACAATTGTTGTATTTCGTGAATATTAACGAGTATCCATTCACAAAATTGGTCTCTTCTTCGCCCCATTCTTGGCTGTCTGCTTGTGCATTTGCAAGCTCTTATCGCGCTTTGTCAACGCTTCTCACTGTTGCACTTTTCACGCTGGGATTCACGCTGACGCTAAGTACTATAGCATTTTTTCTTACTATTTGAACTTTTAGTCTTTAAAAGGTATATTAAGGATGTCTTCCAAATCAAGTTGAATACTTTTTACAAATATTTTTTGAACATGTTTTTTATTGCAATTATAGTGAATACTAAAATAAAGGGTCAAATTTTAGGGATTAAGAATTATTGTGGTGATTCAAAAAGTATATTTACTAACGTTAAAACTATTATTAAAATTGTTTTTTTGATCTTTTGATTATGGTTAGAAAACCTGTCAATGCTTGGTGTATTACTATATAGAGCTTTGGCTTATGTTATATCCTCATTTATCGTTAATAATTAATACAAAAGGCCCACAATCTTGAGTTATTCTTTTTTCTACAGTTTTTAAAATGTTTGATCAATATAATAAATAGTTTTTATGAAGAGTCATTCATGTGCAAAATAATTGCTTTTCGAAAATAAAGGTACGAAATTGTGTTCTTGCATCTGCTCAATGTTAAAATCGAATTTTCAATTACGACTATTTTCATTAAATGGTCGGCAAAGGCAGGCTTTTTTGTGCGAATTTTGTAGTTGAGAACTTTTCCATCAATCGTTTGACCCCAAAATTATACATTTTTCTTTTAATCAACATTTTTGATAGACATCGTTAAGAAAGTTCTAGAAGAAAATCGTTTTCAAAGGATTTTATTTTTTATTGAAAATGTGATCAAATATGTTCTTTGGTGTGATATATTATGTATATTAAATTGTAAGTAGTTTCACTACGTACAGGTCAGACAGTATACGTACGTTTTATACACACGCACGCTTCAACACAACTCAAGTGCATCCTAGCCACGCCTCCATGTCAGATTCCAATAATAAAATGCTTCCAAGAAAACACAACACTGTATATATAAATTATCTACAATGCTTTGTTATTATCAACCACACCCACGTTCTTAACTCTCTTTTTTTTGCACTGTCTGCTTTAGTTTAAAAAAGATTTCCAGCGTTGCGAAAATAAGCGTTGCTCATCGCGCAAGAAGAAGTTTCAGTGAAAAAAAAAGTGTTTCGAATAAAATTCAAAAGGGCTGCTTTTCTTCTGTCAACAATTTTCCTTCACTTTCCACAGATCGATTCCTGATTACGCGATCCTGTAATTACTGTGGTACGAGAGAGGAGTGGAAATGAACGAGATGACAATGAGCAAAACGTCCTCAGGGGAGACATGGAACGTATTATCCGGAGCTGGACGTCCCGTCCAGTTGGATCGATGCTGAACGAGAGTGCAGCATGACGTCTCGCCCCTTCTGGATTCCATGCAGACGTTGAAGAGAGATGTGTCGAACTTGTCAAGCAAAGCTTCTTCGTCCCAGCTCCTCACTGTTGTCCGTCGACCGCAGGCAAGTATGCGGTTCTGAGCGTTTCCCCCACCCCCCTCCCCCCTTCTCTCCCCCCTCCTTTAATTCTCTCAGCAAACTTCATCTCACCACTCGCCTTTCATCGCTGCCCGCTTCCCATCCCGCGAGCTTTCATTTCTCCAAGAAACATATAGTCCAACGCAATTCCGAAATTAAGAATAACAATTAAAATTACATGCCGAGAATTTTCTAGATTCCAATTGCAGCATGTGTCAGTCGCAAGTAAAGTAACAGCTGGAACCTTATTTCAATGTGTCGCGTAGCCAAAAATTGTCCGGTAGACGACTCCAAGCAGACGAAGTGGACAAATTTTTTAAGAAAATTAACTGAAATTTGTATATTTTGTGCAGTGTATACTAGCGCATGACACTCTTTAAATTAAAAAAAAAAAATACAAAAACCAACAAAAAATGTCTTTGTTTTAGCCAGGTTCAGGGTATTTCCATTTTTCTTAATTCATTTATTATTTTGTGATGCGTTTGTTCTGTAGCGAAAAAAATATGTAAATAAGTGTTTAAACTAACGTTTTTCATTGGCTCTTATATATTTTCGGACAATGCGTTACCCACTTTTGGATCTTACCCCTACTTTTAGTTTCAGTTATTAATTTTTCCACTCTGTATTTGAAAAAGAAAATTTTCATCAATCTTCTCCAAACCATCGAAAAGAAGCGACGTTGTAATTCGGAGACAAATTCAAGTATATCGACATCTACACTAATACAGTCCACTCGTCATCTTTTCGAACCACCTGAAACCCTTTAAGTAGGATTCTCAGGAAAAATTTAAAATCAATACATGATTTTCAACACAATGAAATAAAAACTTGATTACTAATGTGCAGACGTGAAGTTCTGAATCATTAGATGCTTGATGACACTTGAGTATCCATTAAAAGTGTTCAACTAATTGTAAGCTTTATATTACATAAATAAGATAGAGTTTGATACAGTTCGTGCTTTAATTAAGATACTTGATTTTCATTGGTAATATTTTCCAAAAGCATATAAAGTTTCAAAGAGACAAGAATTATGTATAAAAAAGTAAATAAAAAAATTACATTAAATTTTAGTTTGAATTAGTTTAACAGAATTGAAACATTTTGAACATATCACAATAATGTGAGAATATTGATGTGCAAAGCTTTTATTTGTGGAAAATTTTGGAAGTGTACTCAGTTGTATGTCCATTTACCCTCAACACTAATTGCATCGTCACGAATGGTCTATTAATCTGCGGTGAGAGTTCTCGTTTGGAAAGTTTCCAGTGTTCGACAGTCAGTTAATTAACGACCCTTTTGATTATATCATGAACCACAATCGGTTCGTGTCCATCCTGATTCTCTTCAATTCTTGGTTCTGTCGCTTTGTTTCTACCAATTTTTTCCTCATTTTATGCTGTTAGTACGTGTACTCGTAGAATCACGATAATGGGGCTATATTTTTGCTATACAAGACCAATTGGTAGAAAAGCATGTTGGATTTCATTGGTAAAAAAGAATGTTGGATTTCGTGATACATTAGGGATGGAAAGTATTAATAATATTCAAATTACCTGCAACTGCTACATTTTCATCATAATGGAGATTTCAAATCCCAAAATGTCCATAAGAACCTTTTCATTCAAAAGTCTACTGAGAAGCTTACAAAAAATAAGCAAATGGAATGACAAAAAGCCAAAAGCTTTTATTATATTTTAGTTGCATACTTCTATGCTGATAAATCAAATATCAAGCAGATAAAGATAAAAATCGATAATATATGAGAGGTATATGAAACTTTTCACTCAGCTTATATGCTTTTACTTCCTACAAGTGTGGATAATCTGGAAACTATGTAACAGAGTTCATTAAATATTTAAGTTATACATTTTTAAGGCGATTAGTATTTGAGTGCATCCACGAAGGGTGCAAAATATTAATAAATTTAGCGTTCGTCGCAAAATCATATTTGATGAGATATGTCATTTATTTTACAAAGTACCATTTTGATGTATTTTGAATGGAGCTTGGTGTATTTTTGATTTTCCATGTTTTTAAAGATTAACAGGTGCAGTTGCTTTTTTATTGCCATGGAAGACGTAGTAGTCGGAAAAAAACAAGAAAGTTGAGTAAGTGCTTCGAATTCAGGGTTTTTTCCAATCAAATATTAAAATCTATTCAGGTATAGACTGTGTGACGAACACTGTGCTTTTCTGTGAAGGAAAAGTATAAAAAAGCTGAAATTATAAGCATACAAAATTCGCATGTAACCATAAAAAATTGAAAAAACTCAAGACTAGCAAAATTGTTTCTAAATCAGGAAAATTTGTTTAATGAAATTCATAAATTTTGAATATAACAAGATTATTTTGAATCTGCTCGTGTAAAAATGGGTATTGTTTTATGTAAGTTTTTAATTGCTATACACTGAGAGAAATCACGATAGTAAATTTTACCATAAAGTGACAACTATACTATTTAGATTACAATTAAATATATTTTTATAGGTCAACGTAATGTATTCAGGATAAAATCTAAATAAAATGTAATTAGTTCAATAATAATCGGTAGTTGTCACTTCTGTATAGTTTAGGGTGATTCAAAAAAAAGTTTGTTTTTTTTCGCGGAAACAGATATGAAAGTTTTATTTATACATAAAAAGAACCCTGTATAAATTTAAGCTCTTTATAAAAATATTAACAGGGAGCGCGTAGCACCTTTCGATTTTCGATAAGATTAACATGGGAACAGTTACGTTTTCTCCGTCACATTTTTGTAGCTACCTAACGACACATCAGCCAGTCTTAACATATTTTTGTAGGAAATTGAACGCTCTACAAAAAAGTTATCTTGTGAACATTTCCTTAATCTCACCATTTTAAAGATATTCGAGGTCAAAGGTGGAAAAATTGAAAAAATCATTATTTTTGCATTATAAATCACTAAGTAGTAAGCAGAATTAAATGGGCAATTTTTTTTACATCTTTACATTTTTTGTAGGAAATTGACTGATTTTGAAAAATGGTCTCATGTGTTCAGTCGATTAGATGAAGCGTTAAGAAGCGTTTCGTAAAATTTTTTTTGACAATTTTTTTTAAATCACTTAGTATAGTTATATCTACCATATTTTTCTATCAGTGTATACAAGCATAGCATATGTATTGAAAAGGGAGCGAATGAGAATTAGAACCAAAGTGAGGTAACGTTTTTGAGTTATCAACGTGACCATTAATCTATGCGAGAGTAATTCTCAAGTTGGAAGACTTCCAAGCTTTTCGGTAAGAATTCATCGGACATCCCTCGGGCGTTTACACCCTACTGCTCTCCCTCCCTTCTCTTTCCTTTCCTTCACCCCGTCTTGCATCCCTTTTCCCACTCCCTCCACCCCTCCAACCACTCATTCTTCTCGTTTGGAAAGCTTACTTTATCAAAGCTCCCTAACGATCTTCTCAATCATCATGAACCTCGAGTGGTGCTCGTTAGAGTTCAAATGTATATTTTCACACCGAAGACTACACTGATAACTCCGTTAAAATGTATTTATTTTATTGCTAAGCTTGTTGGTCTGTTAAATGAGCGTTGAAAGATTTTCTTAAAAATTTGCATAAGCTTTCTTCAATGTTTTATGCACGCGTTTTTGTATCAAACTTTAAAAGGTTTCACCGTGTGGAAGTTGAGAAATTAAAAAGTGTAGCAAATATCACATTTTTCTGTAAACTCTACATACAGTTTTCAATAATAAATGTCTCGAATTCCAAACGGTAAAAAGTCTCCTAAATTTTTTTAGATAATTTTATATAACTGAGTACGTTGTCCTTTAAGGTAGTTCTATCTACAGTCAAATCAAAAATTTCTATCTCAATTTATCTCGATACAATATGTGGTCTTTGAGCTTCAGTTTTTTAAGAATAGTTGTTGTCAATTGTTTCAAGAACAATATACTCAAAATTCAAGGTCATCCAAGGTGATCTGTACTTGTTACATATATATGAAAAATTTAAAAATCGTAATCTTAGAATTAAAAAAAAATAAAGGGAACTTCTTTGAAGTTCAATATAGAATTATGTAAAATTTCAAGAAGATCCTCTTACCCAGAAATCAAGATATTTAGAGTTAAAGATCACAATATTTAACACGTGCTCAAATAACTCAAATAACAAATAACAAAGACTGCAGAAAATTGTGATTTTTGAGAATAAATATCTCAAGTTCTACATAGTGAAACCCCTTAAAATTTCATATACAATTGCACATTATATCAAATAAGGTTATTGCAAATTTTTAACAAAATCCTAAAAAAACGTTTTTTTGATAAAACTACCTTAAGGTAGTTCGATGGCAAAGTGTTGTTACAAAAGTGCCTGGTTCCCTTCACGAAAAAGTCGTGTTTGTGAAATGGTAGAACATTACTAATTTTTAGAAAATATTATCAGTAATCATAGAAGAAACATAACTATGCTATTTTTATTGAATTTTTTACAAAACATAATTTTTTCAAATTTTTCTTACATAAACGATTTTTACTATCGAACTACTTTAATCAATTATTTGCAACAACTTTTCATTATAAACTTACAAATGACTTTCAACATCATATTATAAACAGGAAAAAATTTGAGAATTGACTGTCACAGACCAAGTAACGAAGGTAGTTCGACAGCTAAGTATCCTGTATAAAAAATGGTCACTCCCTTTTGCAAAAAAATAGTGTACACAAGTCTCTCTTCAAGTGTCTCTTGAAGTCCAGTGAAAGTCCCAGTATACAATAATTGAAATCGATTACTTTTCAATACAACTCCTGTAGTTGGTACTCTAACATTATTAACTTTTTCATAATTTTCTTAAATGTCGTTTTCAAGTTTGTTTAGGGATAATTTTTTTGATAATTTTCATTCGATTTGTTTTCTTTTTCTACAAAACATAAAATTTGTTAAAAACTTTTTTTAAATAAATGATTTTTGCTGTAAAACTACTTAAAATTATTATTGGAAGCTTGACAATGTAGATTCACGAGATATTAGTTTATTTTTTATTGCTGACTTTACGATTTTTCAACTGGAAAAGTAAAAATTATATATAGTGCATGTTTAATAGATTTATTTCGCGTCGATTTAGTTGTTATTCTTAATCGACAATGTTCTACAAAATAGTTAGAATTGACTAGGAAATTGATTAATCTGCCGGTACACCGTTTCACAATCCAGCATCAGGTTGACCCCTAATTTCGAACTGGTGTTCACATTTCAGTCTGACGCCAGATGGGAATATCGTAAAAGGTTAACCCCTGATAGTAAAGCTAAATCTTTATGTGACCAGCATCGACTAAACGTAGAAATACACTGAACAATTTCAATCAAAGTTTATATGAAATCAATAATAATACAATAAACTATCTTTCAGTTCATGAAAAAAAACCTATCACTCTGTAGCAAAATTTTTTATGGATTTTCACAACAGTGTTATGATTTTTTCACATTTTTTAACTCTTTCATTGAAGAAAAGAATGACGATGGTTGGCGTTTGGGTCGACGGTAAATCTCCTAGATTAAATAAAAGCATTTTGTCTCGAAAATGAACTATCGATGATTTAAAATACTCGTGACAAAAGGAAGATGTACAGTGAAAAGCAGTATCGCAAATCTTTATTCTTTATTCTACCGACGAAACGGGAAACAAATCTTCGAGTATGAAACCTTAAGCTCAGTCACGATTCATATCAATTTTTATGTGCAATCGTGTGTCTGCGATTCGCTTCTCTCTCTCTTTCTCTCTCGGTAACAGTTCGCGAACTTTTCGAAGAGATTGAGAGAACGGAAGAGGTTGCGGAAAAAGGAGAATCGAGGAACGCTCGAGAAGCAGAGGGATGAAAAAATTGGAAGATCGTCGAAAAACCGTACTCGAAGCCGAAACAAATCTTTCACCGCTGCGCACCTGCACACTCGCGCGCGGACGAATATAAACGCAAAGATTTATTGAATACGTGAACGACATTTGGAAGTTTAGCATCGGAGCTTCCGCGCTGGATACTTTCTCCCTGTTCCATCGATCCCCTTTCCGGGCAAACATATCCGCAAGCAAACGTGACAATTTCCTCGCTAACCAGAAATAAGAAGAAAAAAAAAACATCGCCTTTGTTCTTCGTAACTTTCCACTCAATCCCCTTACTTCCGGTGACCCCCAAAACTTACGATATTTCCTTGCCGATGATGGCAAATCGATCTTGTTTGTGCACGTGCAGGCCTAAAGGGGAATTGGCCGGAAAAGTGCTTCCAAGACTTTTGTTTTAAGAACAAAATATTCGCGACCAAATATCTCAGGATAAAATATTCTCGAATAATTTTGACAGATTTTGATCGATTCAAAACTTTCTATAATTTTGATATAAATTTAATATAAATTATAATTTATATTATATTTTAAATATTATTGTATTTAATTTAATATAAATTATAATTTATATTATATTTTAAATATTATTGTATTTTATTGTATTTAATTTAATATAAATTATAATTTATGTTATATTTTAAATATTATTGTATTTAATTTAATATAAATTATAATTTATATTATATTTTAAATATTATTGTATTTAATTTAACATAAATTATAATTTATATTAAATTGTCTTTAGGGTTGGGGAAAACTCTATAAAGTTCAGTATTTTCGATTAACGATTTACGTTAAAGATTTGAAAGAAGGTCAGCAAAATAATATGAAAAATTAAAAAAAAAGAGGATATTGTTAACATTATATGAAAATTGCATTAGAAGAATACTTCTTGTGCAGTATATGTATCATCAAATTCCATTTGACTTATTTTTATACTTTCCAACAAATATAAAAATTTTTCATCGAGTGATATGATTTCCTTTTTTTTTATTTCCCAAAAATTATAGCAATAGCTTGGTTTAAATCTGGTTCGAGAAAACAACGACAAATTGGGATGAAGTCACTACGACAACTGTTAGAACTTTGACCATTGATATTGCCTCGTTGGAAATGATTGGAAAAGTTATCTGAATCTCATCTCATCGTGAATTATAATAAAAATTATGATAATAATTCTACATTTTATCAAATGCTACTAATCAGAACATTATAGTGTATATTTAAAAAATTTTATTTTTTTCTAAATATTTTTTATTAATGTATATTTAACTTTTACATTTAGATACTTAATTTGGAGCTATGTTAAAATATTTCCAAAAATGGTTCAGTTGAATTTCTATACCCTTTGGTTGACTATGAAACAAGACAGTAATCATTTCATTTTGAAGCACACTTAACACGAAGCCTAATGGGAATGATTTTGACGCATTTTATCATTTATTATGTTGGTATTGACAAACAGATTTAGATATAATTTGGAGGAGATATAAACGAATATCCAATGAACATTTTTCTTTTTTTTTTAATATGTGTAATTTTTTAAAAATAAGTTTCATTCTTCAATGTATTTTTAAAATGATTGGGAATCATACTTTTTTCTTTTTCCAATCGATTCAGCATATTTCAGTCCATTATAAATTCTAAATTCGCTAAAAGTTTAAATATGTCTAATTTTGGGCATACATGATTAAGGTGGCTCATCAGTAACGATGATAGTCAAAATAGTGACGTGAAAAAAAATCCATGAAATAGGTCAGAATTAAAAAAAAATCTAAATAAAAATGATAAATTTAGATTATGTTCTTATACATATGCTTTACCCTTAATTGATTACAAAGAATATTATACCAGAGTGTGAGTTGATGCAAGTGGTCAGCACGGTCAGTACGCATAACCTATATAAACCGTGTGTTAATTCTTCAACTGCGTGCAGATTTGCGGTTTTAATACTCGGATTATACTACAGTATTTTATTTCTAATTTTATGACTAAATACCTTTTATCCATGTCCTGCTATGCATGCAGTTTTTTGGCAATTCAAATTCTCGTTCACAAAGTCACTTTCTGATTGAATTTATAAAATGAAATGCTCGGCAATACCTAATTTTTCTGGTATTATTAGAAAGCTTATCTCTATGTATTCCAATTTTCAATAACATTTCCTGTTTTGTTCAAAAGATAATATAAATATATACCAGTGAAAATGTGACAAATTTCCATATAAGAGCAATATTAAAATCGAAAATTTCAAATAAATCGTTTACTAAAATTTATTCGGCAATCGAGCCTGAATTTTTGAGACTTGTTTATTATACTTCGAATAATATTCTCTCAAAATGTCATCAAAATGTCTCATTTTTCAATTCACTGATAAGTCACGTTAAGGTACTTCTATCAGTACAGTTAAAACAACAGTTTTTATGTCATATTATCTCGATACCATGTGGTTTTTAAACAAAAGTTTATTAAGAAAAATTGCTGCTAATGATTTCAAAAACAACATACTCAAAATTCAAGGTCATCCAAGGTCACCTGTATTTGTTACGTATTTATGAAAATTTTGAAAATCGTAATCTTAGGATATGTTTTAAAAACTAAAGGAAGCTTCTCTGAACTACAATAAAGACCTGTGAAAAATTTCAACAAGATCCACTACCCAGAAGTCACGTGCTCTTATGGGAAATTGAAGAAAATAGTGGTTTTTGACAATAAATATCTCGAGTTCTACGTAGTGAAACCTCTTAAAATTTAATATACAATTGCATATATTGTATCAAAGAAGGTTTTTGCAAATTTTTAACAAAATCCTAAGAAAACGATTTTTTGATAGAACTACCTTAAGGTAGTTCTAACTACCTAAGGTAGTTCTATGGGTACAGTCAAATCAAAAGTTTTTAATTCAATTTATCTCCTCACCATACAATTTTTAAGCATAAGTTTATTAAGAAAAGTTGTTGCAAATTGTTTCAAGAACAACATATTTAAAATTCAAGGTCATCGAAGGTCATCTATACTTGATATATACATATGAAAATTACAAAAAAAAATCTTACCAATTTCTTAAAAAACTAAGGGAAGCTTCTTTAAAGTATGATAAAGAGATATGCTAAATTTTAAGAAGGTTTACCATCTAGATT
>JAPYYW010004524.1:0-11057 GCA_030522545.1 Cremastinae sp. A BG-2022a
GTGAAAATAAATACAGTGCGGCCTCGGATTAATTAAGAACGCACGGAATAAGCACGATTCCCCTAATTCTTCCTCGAGCGCTTCCCCCCACTCTAACGCGAACCTCGAGCTCGCGAGTTACGCTTGAGTGAATTTACACGCAGACCTCTCAATAAGGACGCGAGCTACGGCAAGCTTAACGAGGTTGGCTACAAATGGCGAAAATAAATGACGTTTTACATGTTAAAAGTATAGGGAAAGTAAGTATCATTTTGTTGACACTATGCATAATGTCCTATAAAATAGAATTTCATTGTAGACATTATAAGTATATAATAACTTACAGCATGGTGACGTATTATAGACATCACTTATTACAGCATATTTTTATTCTGTAATACCATAAAACCATGCATATAGTCTGAAGATACTTCTATAATATTGTCATATATTGTAGATTCTTTTTGTAGATACTGTGAACAGTGTCTTAAGGTAGTAGAACCGAGGGAGTCCATTCAAAAGTTTGTCCTTATGTGTGTTAACTTGATGTAAAATCATCAGTTGAAATATCTTGAGACAGAATTTATTCAAAAATTGCACAGATTTTCGTTAGCATTATGTTAACGTTTTTGCAAAATTAAAAAAGGCTTAACCATGTTGTTATTTAGATATTAATTTTTAAAAATTACTGTTTTTAACATGGGCTCTTATGGGAGATTCGAAAAAACAACGAATTTCAATGTATAGTATCTTAATTTCTAGATGGTAAAGCTTTATAAAAGTTGGCATATGTTTTCATATGACATTAAAGAAGACCTGTGCTAATTTTTAAGAAAATCTGTCTCAACACGGTTTTGCGGTTGTACTACCTTAACCCTGCGCGAGTTATGTGTTTTTTTATGGCACCCCGAATCATGCCCTTTTCGTTCTGCCACTTATATCTTTCGTATTTGCTGAAGAAAAAATTTTCCGCTTCCATTGATTCTACTTTGAGGTTTATTCATAGTTGTTATAGTCATTGCACGTGTTTTTTTTTTTAATAAAACGTTTTAAACAACGAGATTTCTAAGGGGAAAAATTGCTTCGGTCGAAAAAGACCCATATGATCCGGGGAGGGTTAAAATAAGATTTTATTATAAATAATGTCATATATATAGTAGACATTATTGGTACATTATTCTGAAATTTAAATTCAATGTTATAAACACTGTGTTTGGTGAGTGCAGTGTTGAGAAGTGGCAAGTAGCACGTACTGATAAATGAAAAATTAAATAAATAACAGCGACTCGTTGATATATAACCAGGTTGATTTCGAGATTCATTATTATTCGAATTTTGAGTTTGAGTCGCGTGCATCAACGATGGAGGTAATAAAATATTCAACTGCGTGCCTGTTCATCCTTGGAACGCTCACAACTTGTGCCTCGGCCTTTTGAATAAAAGTAAGTCCCACACAAATGAGATAATTTTTAATAAAATTTTCAATACAATTTTCTATGCAATTGCAGCTTATAAAATTTAAAAATTAATTTAAAATCAATCTTCAAATATTCGATGGTATTGTAGAAGCACTATAAAAAGTGGTACGGTATTTTAAGAAGGTCTACTTCTTAGAAATCAAGATATTTAGAGTTGAAGATAACAATATTTAACACGTGCTCTTATGGGAGAGTAGAAAAAATTGTTATTTTCGAAAATGGATATCTCGATAATTCTATGCAGAGAAACTTCTTGAAATTTAATACACATATCCAGGTGGCATTAAGGCCTTTCGGTAGTACTTTGTAAAATATTACCATCAACTGAAATTAAAAAACAAAAAAATTACAAATTAAAAATACGTACATGGTTCAAATTTGAAGTCGATCAACCACGTCGTACTTTAGAAAATATATTTTTTTAAAACTATAGGCTTATAAGTAAATGGGAGAAATGTTTATTTCGGCTGTCAATTTTGTTTAAATATTACCATCTGTATAAAATTTACGTCAAACCTCAATTAGATCTCAACAATTACTGTCATCAAATTTTAAGCAATTTCTTCATCTAGTTCATCATTTAAGAAACAAAAACCCAAGTTTATGCATCAAAATCAAGTAAAACAATAATTATCATATTATTATAATATTTCAAAATTGAACTAAATCGCTTTTTATCAAAGATTGTGTCGATTTGAAGTTACTTGGTCGAAAATAAAAATAGAGAGCGACAGTTGTACCTTGCAGAAAAGCATTATATTTTACTGAAGATCTTGTAATCATATAAGTAGTACTGAAACCCCCTAAACATATAATAATTTATGCAAAATTTTAAGAAATTTCTAAAAAAAATCGTTTCGTTCATGTACTACCTTAATTATTCATATACGGTGTGTTTATTTCGAAATGTTTGTTCTAGAGATTTTATATTTCATTCGGTTCTGATGTGGAAGATTCTGGGTCCAACACCAAATCCACCGAGCCCATCGACGACACGCCATTGGATTTGAACGAGAAAGTAATGGAATGGCTGAACAATGAGAGAAAAATTCGGAAAAGCGATAACGAGTGGTTGCGATCTGTTTATAACGAGCGAGAGCGGTTTGATAAAGAATACAAGAGGAATTCAACAAAATGGGAAATGTATCAAAGCAATAGTCAATTGCAGTGTGAAAAAGAGAAAAAGGAGAGGCAGAAAAAGTACGACGATGAGCTGGCTAAGAAAAGGTCACGGTACGAAGCAACAGCCAAGGAGCTCCGTGTGAAAAATGAAACATTTGACAGAGCGTCTGAATCGGAGCGAAATGAATTAATAAAAAAGACAAATGAACTAAACCAAAGATATTTGAAAGAGTTGAATGAGTACAATGCTTTTAGAGATACTAAAAATAGTATAGATCGACTTGCACGTGAGTGTCAGTTAAAAATTTCTGACGAAACTAATAAACACGACGAAGAATTGAAGAAGATAGATAAAGAACATAAACAGCAGACAGAAAACGAAGACGCAGAAAAGCAAAAGAGATCCAATAAAGCCCAAGAGAGGCAGAGGAACAGACCTTCGGGGATATCGGAGAGCGAATTACCCAATGACTCATGGTACGTAACATGGGATAATTACAAGACAGTACATATAATGAAGAGCAATAACAATGAACAAGCCAACGACACCTAGAGAAAGAGAACGAATCCATTCTCTGGAATGTGACCAAGAATAAAAATGATGAGGCCTACTGCGGATATCGAGGAAATTTTTAAAAAACATTCTGTACTGTGAACTATTAGATGTAATCTAGCTTTGTTAATATATTTTGTTTCACACTCTTATTCCTTATTCCTCTAATAATAAAATTAAACGATCAATAAATGTACTTCGATTCTTAACGTGCACGCACTTATTCATACATAAAATTTATAAATTTATAAATTTATATAAATAAAAAAATTGTTTTTAAATGAATATAAATTTATATAAACTTGATTACATATTTTGATTATATATATATATATATAATATTATGAAAATTATATTTGTATGACTTAAGTGATTAATAAATAAATGAAATTTACACTGAGAAGTGGCATTTATTCTTTATGAAGCGATCGATATTCAAATTTTAATTTTCATTACCGTATGATTTCATATTAAATATGTCTTATATTTTATTTATTTACTAGGCAAATACGAACTGTCACAGTGACTTTCAAAGAACTATCGTTAGTTTATTTTTTATAAATTTGTAGTTCACCATATCAACGATTTTGGTCACCATCACCATATAGAAACAAAAACGAAATATTTTGAAATCCAATATAATTCCATCAAGAGAGGAGTCTATTACTCTCTAAGCGTGACAGTTTTACAATAAATAAAGATTTATGAATAAAGATAATTTTTAGAATAGACATAAACATTCCGGTTTAGGAACAATGAAACATGTTATTTACAAAATTGATTTTGAAAAATTGCATTCCTTTGTTCATTACCTGAAGGTTATTTATTTTCATTTTATTTTATTTAAAGTCAATACGATATGTAATGCGATATGGCACGACACAAAGTGAAACTGCAAAACATAATTCCATGATGGGACATGATATGACACAAATCAGATTAAGCTAATTCGATAGTTTTATCGATTATTTAGGAATTTGTTGAAAAATGGTACAGTCATTCTTTGATACGTAAACAAAAAAAATTGTTACTTTTAACATAGGCTCTTATGAGAGATTGAAAAGTATGACGACTTTCAACAATTACTATCTCGATTACCAGATGGTGAAGCTTCATAATATTTGGCATACATTTCGACATGACCTCTAAGATGATTTGTGCAAATTTTTAACAAATTCTGTCTCAAACGATTTTACGCGACTCCTACCTTAAGGTAGTTCTATAGTTTTATCGATTATTTAGGATTTTGTTGAAAATTGGTACAATCATTCTTTGATACGTTACGCATATTCGTACCAAATTTTAAGAGGTTTCACCACGTTGAAATTGAGATATTTATTGTTAAAAATCCTAATTTTTAGTGCTCTTCCATAAGAGGCTGTGTTAAATAATGCCATTTTCAATCTTAAATATCTTGAAATCTAGATCGTGAATTTTCTTAAAAATTTGCACATCTCTTTATTGTACTTGAAAGAAGCTTCCTCAAGTTTTTTTAAAAAATCCTAAGATTATGATTTTTTTATTTTCATACGTACATAGCAAGTACAAGTCAACTTGGATGACCTTGAATTTTGAGTATGTTGTTCTTGAAACAATTTGTAACAACTTTTCTTAATAAACTTAAGCTCTAAAACCACATGGTATGGAGATAAATTGAAATAAAAGCTTTTGATTTGGTTGAATCAACTGAAATTTTGTTGATTCAAAAAATATTGGTTTGAATCAACTGAAATTTTGTCGAATCAACAAAATTTCAGTTGATTCAATCAAGATTTATTCTCAGTGTAACGCGATATGATATGATTTGATATGGCACGACATGAGAAGACCTGATACCATATATTTATTCTATAAAAATCTCGTGTCACGGTGTTTGTGATTGCACAATCCTTCGAAATGGCTCGACCGATTTTTATGAATTTTTTAAATGTATATTTGGTAAGTATGAGAATAGGTCGTAAATTACATTTCATACCAATAGGTGATTAGGGTGTCCCTATCCAGAAAATTTTTTTTCTATTTTTTGACAAAAAATTTTTTTTGCATTTTTTTTTTGATTTGGCATTAAAAAATACTTATAACCTCAAATTTTTATATCCTTCAAAGGATGGCTCAAAATTTTTTTGTAAATCTATATATATTAAAGTGAATCGCTGTGCGTTAGTCTCGCTAAAATTCAAAAAAGGCTTCACAGATTTAAATAATTTTTATTTGTTTTGTTCGCTACAGTTCAGGAGTGGTTTAGAAAAAAAAGTTGGAAAAACTCTAAAATTACAATGAGAGAAAAGAATGATAAATTTTACTATACAAAAGTGACAACAATACTAATTACTAATTACTGAACTAATTAGATTCTATTTAGATTCTATCATAAATATACTTTATTTTACGATAAACATATATTTAGTTATAAAATAATTAGCATAGTTGTCACTTTATGATAAAATCTACTATCATGATTTCTCTCAGTGTAAGCTGAAAAATCGAAAAATCAAAAATTGTTGATTTTGTATGTGAATCGATTGTGTAAAAAATACGAAGTTCACCGGGTCAGCTAGTAATAAATAAGATACGGTAAAATAGGAAAAATTCAATGAAACACTTGCAATTGAGTTTTAAGCTATAGTATATCTGCCATACTAGTCAAACCAGAATTTTTTATTTTAGTTTTGCTCCGTACCAGATGTGATTTTATACAGCTTAAGTTTATTAGAAAAAGTTTTTAGTAATTGATTCAAGAACAAAATGTACTTAAAATTCAAGATCATCCAAGGTAAAGGTTTTTAAAGATTTAAAAAAAATAATTGAAGCTTCTTTGAAGTACTACCAAGTTGTACCAAATATCAAGAAATTCTATTTCTTAGAAGGCAAGATATTTAGAGTGGACGATCACAATATTTAACACGTGCTCTTATGAGAAAATAGAAAAAATTGTGATTTTCGATAATGAATACCTTGAATTTTATGCAAGGAAACTTTTTAAAATTTAATACACATATGCACATTACATCAAAGATAGTTTAAGCAAAATTTTAACAAGTTTCTAAAAAAAATCGTTTCGTGGATGCTTTAAGGTCGCTATGGGATGAAAGTCAAATGAAAAAGTTGTTACTCAATTTTTCTCAGGTAAAAAGTGATTTTCGAGTTCATGTTGAAAATTGACTAAAGAACAACATACTCGAATTAAAAGATCGTTCAAGGTCAATAGTGCTTGTTATATGATTGAAAAAATGTTTTAAAAAAATTTGTTCGGATTTTTGTAAAAATTTAAATATAATTTCTTTGATGTCGTACAAAGATCCATGCCAAATTTCGTGAGGCTTTATAGTGTAGAAATTGAGATATTTATTGTTAAAAATCGCAATATTTAACTTGTGTGCTCTTATGGCGGAGTACTAAAAATGGTGATTTTTGCCAATAAATGTCTCAACTTCTGTACTGTGAATCGTCCTAAAAACTAGCATACACGTGCAAATTGTGTCAAAGAACGTCTATGCAATTTTTCATCAAAATCCTATTAAAAATATTTCACCTCATACAACCTTGATATATATAAACATTTTATAGAATGTCTTAAAATAAAAACTTACTATACATATAGTATTTCTAATATATATTGCATGAATAAAATAGGCACCATTGGTAAAGTGTTTATGATAAAAATAAAATATTACAAACGCTATATATGTATATTCGATAAGTAGTATATAAAATATTGAAACAAGACAAAGTACGACGCAGTATGGTTAATAATCAGTATGTGCAGAATTGTATATTGATGGGGCACGTACTGATAAAAAACAATGAAATAACCAACAATTCGCTAATATATAAGCAGGTCGGTTTTGTCATTTAACATTATTCGATTTTTCGAGTTCGAGTCGCGTGCATCAAGGATGGAATTAAAAAGATATTCTACTACGTGGCTGATTGTGATTGGAACGCTCACAGTCTGCACTTCAGCCATAAAGAAAAAAGTAAGTCACACAAAACAATAATTTTCAATACCATTTTAAACCTTATTGTGCTTCCCAATTAAAAATTTATTCAAATTTAAAAGTAATTTTAATTGTGTTATATACTTGTTACAAATTGAGTATTAATGTAAAACAGTGATGTATAAAATTTATCATAATGTGATAACTATACTAAGTATATTAAAAGTAAATATATTTTGTAGTTCAATGTAATATACATATTTAGGATAGGATTTCAATAAAATGTAATTAGTTCAATAATGATCGACCTAAATTTCAATTAAATTAAATTAATAGTGCAGAATGATAATGTAGAATGTCAGTTGCAAAAAAATAATTTCATAATTTTTATAACAAAAGAAACAAAAGGTATAAAAAATAGAACTACTCATGAAGAAGAGTATTTTTCATAACTTTTAAGTAGTTTAAATCTGTGTCAAGTTTCAGCATTTCGGTTTAACTATGTATGTTCATTTTATGTGCCAAGAGACTAACCGATGAATAATTCCGAAATCCCACACTCGTATTTTTCAATTTCAAAAAACAAAAAATGATTCGTACTTTGGTCATTTTAGTTTTTTTGAAATTCCAAGAGTATCATGCACAAGTATAGTGTAACATTAAAATTTCAATTCATTTACTTAAAAAATACAAGCGTGGGATTTTCACTTCACCTTAAGAATGTGTGAACGATATTTTTAAAAAAATATGAGAGTTTGATATATTTTTGGTTTTTTGTTTTTAAGCACGTGAAAAAATGTCGTGCTAAATTTGAAGTTGTTTTACTGAATGGTTTAAGAGTTATCAAACTTCAAAGTTAATATTTCTTCTTATGGAGAATTCGTAAATTTGCACTGAAACCAAATTAAAAAATATGAGATTCTTCTGAATTTTTTAATATAATATTCGTAATGATGTTCATTTAGTATAAACAGTAATTTTGGAAATTTTTTTAATTTAATTATTTAAACAATAAAAGTGGTTGAATTATTTAAAAAGCGTGGTCAAGTTGCCAATCGATAGGCAAACAAAGATCCAAAAAATTGGCAACTTTTTAGCAAAAGCCAGAATCCGGTTTTTGCGAATTTAACATCAATTTATCATCATTAATTTTTTTGCTGGGATTGTCTGTCCCATACATCCTTAAGGTCAGTATGTATTTGATGCGCATTAATTTGAAATTATTGGTTCCAGAAATTGAATCTGACCAATAAGTTCGGTTTTTGGCACGTCTTGGGAAATGACACCAATTACAACACGTCATCCGAGAAACCTGAAACGATGGATGAAAAAGAGATATGGCTGAGAAACGAGAGAGCAGAATGGCAGAAGGACAATGTATGGTGGCAGAAGGTTTTAAACCGACAAAGGAAGTTTGACCAACAATACGATAACAATTCAACGATATGGGAAAACCAAATTAAAAACTCTTACAATGAGTGTGAGAAAAAAAAACAAGCGATGCAGAAATCATTCGATGAAGCTAAAAACAAAAAATCTACGCAGTTAAAGAAAAAAGGGGCGGAAATCACGAGTATACAGGAAAAATTGCAGAATATGCCCATGTCTGAAGAATCGCAGTATTTGGATAAAGAGTTGAAAAAACAAGAGGTCGAATATGATAAAATACGTCAAGAATTATTAGAGCTGAGAGAAGATGACAATGTTACACGGACTTATAGATCGTGTAGGGATTTGGTAAAAGAAGATGACAGAAAGCACACCGAGGAATTGGAAAAGAAAGACGAAATGTATGTACAACAAAACAAAGATGATGATAAAGAAAGAGAAAGAAGAGAGCAAGAAGCAATTGCGAGATGGTCGAAAGGACCTCTGGGCACGTCGTGGGACCAATTTCCTCAAGATTACTGGAACATAACGGTGGATACCCAAATAGATGAGGGAACACATCATGGAAATAAGTACCAATCCAGCACCGATAATCAAGTTAAATGGAATCGTACTTTGAAGAAGCGTATAATAAATGATATTCTTCAGTGCACGAGAAAAGGAATCGGAGCTAAGCAAAATCGAGGATTCTATCGTGGTTTCAAAGTCTTTAAACGCTGCGTAACAAAAATTCAGGTTCCAAAAGTTCCCAGGGATGATAGAAAAAATGTTTTTCAGTATATGCACAAGTATGTTCTTCGAAAATTATACAAGGGTAAATAATGAGGAAATGCAAAAAGTTGTTATTAACTAATATGATCTTGCTATGGGCTGAGATGAATTAATACTTTTATATCAATACTTACATAAATAATGATTATGTAACTCATGTAAATTTATGTTGTATTTTTATTACATGGGCAATTGTTTTATTCCAATAATGATGGTAGTATTGTCTTAGAAAAATGCATTTTAAAAGTACATTTAAATTTATTTGTAAATTTTGTACAATGAAAACAGAGTGCTTGTATTTTAAGAATCGATGCAAAATGAATTTTGGAATGAAAGGAAATAAAAAGAATTAAATAACACCAAATACTGCTTGCTGAGTTAAATTACATCGAACAATTCTCATTGTAGTGATGTTTTTTGAAAATTGAATCCCCTCGATTTTATATAAATTTACAAATGAGAAAAAGTTAAATTTTTATTACAAATAAATTTAAATAACTTGAATAACATTTAAAAAAATTTAAATTGTTAAATTGCATTAATTTAAGGCAACAAAATAATAATAAAATTATAATAATCTTAATTTGTAATTCTCAAATGATCGATAAATAAACGAAATTTCCAATGAGAATTAACATTTATTCGTTCAATAAATAATCAACCTTTAATTTTCACTATGGCATGGTTTCATATTTACTACCGTTTTTAATTAATTTATACATTTAAGCAGATATTCCAGTTTTAGTACGGTGAAAAATTCTATTGAAAAAAGATTCGATTACGAAAAATCACATTCCGTTGTTCTTCAAGTCAAAAGTTATTTATTAATTCTTTTTTTGATAAATGTAAATGCGTTCGTAAAATTATCAGAATGCAGCCTTGAAGTAAGACAATGGCGATATTTAATGCGATATGGCACGACACAAAGCGATACAGCACAACATATTTCCATGTTGGGACATATTATGATACAAAACAGCTAAACATGATATGACATGACTTGATATGACACGACATGATAAGACACGATACTATGTAATAAGATAAAATCTAATAGGCACAACACAATGAAATACTTTCACAGTACTCTGTCTTATACAACAATATTATATTTCAGACACATGTGTAATGTTTGAAAATAATCGACCTCTATATATGCAACATAACAGGTTTTATAATACATTATTTATGCTGTAAACCTTGATAATACTATTTACTTTATATAATTTTTTTTTAAATAATTTATAATACTATTTATACATATGTATGTACACTGGAGTGATTCTAAAAAAATAAGTTTTTTCTTTTTTCGCGGAAACAGGTTTAAAAGTTTTATTTATACATAAAGAGAAGCCTGTATAAATTTGAGCTCCTTATAAAAATATTATCAGGGGGCGCATCGCACTTTTCGATTTTTCGTAAGATTAACATGGGAACAGTTACGTTTTCTCCTTCAAAATTTTGTAATTATCTAACGATACATCAGACAAAAAAGTCCTAATGTAATTTTGTAGGAAATTTAACGCTCTTCAAAAAAGTTCTCTTGTTAATTTTTCGTTAATCGCACCATTTCAAAGATATTTGAGTTGAAAGTAGAAAAATTGAAAAAATCGTTGTTTTTGATTCATAAATCACTAAGTAATAACCAGAATAAAATGGGCAATACATATTCTTTAAGGATATTGACTGATCTTCAAAAATGGTCTCTTGTGTTTAATCGATTAGACAAAGCATTAAGAAGATATTCGTATCTAAAGTTGAATACTAAAATTTGAGGAAAATGTTTGAAAACCAGTTAACATCAACTTTAGATAAGAATATCTTCTT
>JAPYYW010004525.1:0-11053 GCA_030522545.1 Cremastinae sp. A BG-2022a
ATTTTTGAAAGCTTATATCTCGTAAATGGCACGGTCAAATAACATGTTCTTTTTCAATTAAACGTATTAAATAGTGTACTGCCCGTTGTTCAAAAAAAAAATAGGGGGGTTGCACGTGACTCAATTTTTTTATTGTTTCTGCCGAACCACCTTAATTCTTTTCGTTCATATTTTTTTTCTTTTTCATTCAATTCTAGAATAATCGACAATAACACGAAAAAACGTTACAAACTATTATTACAATTGATTCATGAAAATCTAAACTCTAAAAAGTATAGAATAAAACCTGATTATGAAATTATATATGTATTTTTTTTTTTTCATAAAAAATAATGTGATGACAGCGACACGTTTGCGTGCATATCGCGGGGCGGAGCTCCGTCCTCGACCAGATGCAAAATAAATCTCCATTCGAGATAAGCTGATAACAATAATGACTCGATTACGCGAAGTACAAGCGTTGCCATTTAATAAAAAAAAGTTCCATCAGGTACTTCATTCTCAGTGGCCGAGTGTCAACTCATTGAAAAATAATCTGTATGTTTACTCAAATAAATCGCGTATTTGCGCCGAGACAAATTGTATAGCGACAATCAGCGAGGAACGCACGCAATCATTGACCCGAGAAGTGACTCGATATGTGATTTCCTGTCTCCTATCTGTCTCAGGAAGAAAGTTCTGATACGAGCCACCGACAACGCGCGTCGTAAAATTTTTATGAATTTTTTTTTCCCCGATTGAACCCGTTACATCATATCGGCCGATAAACTGCTCAATATTTCCGCGAAATTCCATTATTGATTGATTAAAAAATAATCAACGAGTCGACGCGTAACTCGAGTGTGAAACGGACGCGCGTTTTTTGAAATTTGTTTTTAGAATTTGTAGACGGATGAGATCGTCTCGCGCGGAGGTCTCCGTGGCAAGCAAGTGCTGCCCTCGCTATAAACACAAAATTAGAAGGGCGTTCCACTTGTCGACCGAAACGACCGCGACGACCCAAAACCGATATAATAAGGAGAGGACAAAGACTTCGCGGGCGACAAGTGGAACTCATATACGGTGTGTACATACGCATACACACGAGCGGAGCTTATTACAGCAGAACGGGCTTACGAGAGACGAGTTCCACGTTTTGAACGATAAGGGAATGCGTCCTACACGCGAGCGAGTTCCACTTGTCGCCCACAAAGCCTTTGCTCTACGCTTATTACATTGGTTTTTGGTCGTTGCGGGCGTTTTGGACGATAAGTGGAACGTATTCTAAACCACACGCGAGTTCCACTTGTCACCCACAAAGCCTTCGTCGTATGCTTATTACATTGATTTTCGGTCTTTATGGGCGTTTTGGACGATAAGTAGAACGCTTCCTACAAGCGAGTTCCACTTGTCGCCCATAAAGCCTTCGTCCTACCCTTACTACATTGGTTTTCGGTCTTTGTGGACGTTTTGGACGATAAGTGGAACGCCCTCGAGACGTGTTTTTCGCTCCGACCTTCCTTCTCGCACAATAAAAATCGTCGACGCTTTTCGCGCACACGACGAAAATTTCCATACGCTCGCTCGCGTTGACGTTTCGATGACGTTCGGTCGCTTCGTGGCGCATTCTGCCTGCTCTTTACCACAGCGCGATTCATCCCCATGCTCGCGTTTAATCCGAGAATTCGTTATTCTTTCCTCTCGCGCGTTTTTCGAGTGACTCAGGAAAAAAGCATGGGGAGCACGAAATAAGTCTGATCCGGAAGGAGAGACGTTGCCCAAGGCTGTGCCGTAAGCGAAAAGCCAGCTGCATTGTTGCTCCTTTGTTCGGAAAATCTTTGCTCTCGGGTTAAAATCGCGAGAGCGACCTTATCGCATTTTTCCCTCCGTTCCAGCTCGACGCGCGCGAAACAGTGCATCTGGCACTTGAATTAAAATTAAAAAATCAAAAATTCAAGATTGAGCGCGTCCCTCGTGCAACAAACGCTCGTCGCCGAAGCCTCCTACCGTCTGGAGTTTTTGAACCAATAACGCGACGACCGCGACCGTTTTCTCGTTCGCCAAAAATTATTCGCGACCGAAAATTTTAATATTCTCAATATGATACGAATGAAGCGTATGTCATTTTTTTTTTTAAATCATGTCTGCCCTTGTGATTTTTTATGAAATACAATCGATCTCGTAACATTCCACTTTGGGAACAAACGTTTTATATTTTGAGCGAGAAATAAGATATTTTACTTCGCTACGGCTCAGATTTTTCCTTCATTCGCTCTCCGGAGACTCGCTGACGAAACATGTCTCTTCCTGCGAAAGACATGCCCTGGGGCCTCTCGTTGATCGAATGGATCTCGTCGAAGTGTTGTCCTCAACGGGGCAACCGTTTAGCCTGGCACCAGGGCGGCATATTGGCCCTGACGTTCATGTCCTACACTTGCTATCATATGACGCGAAAGCCCATTTCCGTTGTAAAGAACGTATTGTACAGAAACTGCAGCGACGTTCCTCCTCCGCCGGGTCTCGTCATCAACGAGAGCAACAGCGACAGTTGGTGCGACTGGGCGCCGTTCGGTATGTAAAAAAACTGTAAATCGGTTTATGTTCTTTCAAGCAAAAATGAAGGAAGCTCGCAGCAAATTTATTGGACGATCTCTTCTCGCAATGAATGTAGCGAGAACTAACTGTCTATGCAATTTTGTACATTTTTCCTTCTATTTACTTATCCAACTCTTCTTCTTCCTCCCCAGATACTCCGGACGCTTCCGCTCTGCTTGGTACTTTGGATTCTGCATTTCTGTTTGCATACGCTGCAGCGATGTTTCTCAGGTGACAATTTGAAGTAAGCGCTCGTGCGAACGAGATTGTGATAAAGCAGCGTGGTCTATTAAATCTCGATTTCTTTTCTCCTTGCTAATCTCACAGTGGGTTCATTGCCGAGAGAGTGAACCTTCGATACTTCCTGGCTCTGGGAATGCTGGGTTCAGGTATTTCCTGTTATTTGTTTGGAATCGCTAAGCCGTACAACATCCACAGTCTTTGGTTCTTCATAGCTGTTCAGGTTAGCATTCATTGTTTAATCTCTTTGTCGTTCATTATCGATTAGTCGTTTTTTTTAAGCATCCTGTTCTCCGTGATAAAAAAATGCTGAAACAAAGTCTTAATTTCTTTTTTTGTATCAAGAATTATCACGGTCGATGGTTAATATTTGATAATATTAAAATTTCATTAAAGTTGTTCTTATTCACAACTATTTAAATTTTTATTAACTTTGTTTTTATTTACATATTACGGATACAACTCCAATTCACATTATCGTTATTTATCATTATTAATTAGTACAAATGCTCCGTAATTTTTTTTTCTGCTCTATAGAGTAAAAAATGTTTAAACATTATCACAAATTGTTTTTTGAAACTAAAGGAATCGTATTCTCACGTTTACCAAGCGTTAAAAATCGAATTTTCAATCGTGAATATTTTCTTTAAACAATCGACAGGGTTTTTTGTATGCAAATTGCTAATCCAGAAGAAAATTTTTTAATTGTTTGTTTCCAGAAAAAAAAGGAAATTTTTTAAAATCAAAACGATTGATATAAATTTTGGTATTTCAGGCAATAGGCGGAGTATTTCAGACTACCGGATGGCCAGGTGTTGTGACCGTTGTCGGGAATTGGTTCGGGAAAGGCAAGAGAGGTCTAATATTCGGGGTGTGGAATTCTCACACGTCCCTTGGAAATATACTCGGCACTTTGATCGCCGCTGAATTTCTCGAAAGCGACTGGAGCTTGAGTTTTATCGTTCCCGGCGTCATAATGGGGATTTGCGGATTTTTTATTTTTCTTACACTTGCCCCGCACCCCCTCGACGCGGGATGCACACCCCCGGGTCCTCTAAGGTATCGGAAACTCGAGGCGACAAACAGCTCAGACGAGGGAAGCTGCAACGAGAGTCCAGAAACGGCTCCGGTCGGAACCGAGGACGTGAGTTTTTCCGAGGCCTTCCGAAAATCAAGCGTGCGCCAAAAACAAATTGAGCTACGTTTAAACTCGCGCTAGCGTGCATCATGCCTAGCATGCCCGCTACTTGAAGCACATGAAAAAGAGATTAAGGCTGTACCGGTACGAATGTTCGAACGAATGTTGTGCATCGAAATTTAAGGTAGTTGATTCTTCTTCAACACTTAAGGGTGTGAGTCTATAAAGCAAAAACTCAAAAGTTTGACAACGTTTTTCTCTCATACAAAATCGTTCGAGAGTAATGATTTATTAAGAAAAGTTGCTGCAAATCAACTGAAGAAAAATAATTCTCACTTCGTTCTCTTTTAATTATTTAATTATTCAATTTACAGCTTGGTTAGGACGATACAATCATAAAATTATTTAAAGAGATCAAATCGATAATCTTATCTGTGACGATAATTCGTGACTATAATACACGTTTTATGCGTTGCATACTGGAAATGCTTGAAATTTCGATGATCTTAAATTTCACTAATTTTTTCACGTAATATTACCAGTTCATCCTTAATCGCTATTTCAACATACAAAACGTAATACAGCCTTCGAATGGACATTCGAATTTGCAAACTCTAGATTTTAAGGATGTATGAGCGATATTTTGAAAAATATGAGAATTTGATAAATTTGTTCTTAAGCATATAAAAAAAATGTTTAAGAGTTATCAAACTCCAAAATGGCTGAAAATTAACATCGTTTTTTATGGAGAATTCGTAAATTTGCACTGAATATAAATTTTGAAATATGAGATTCTTATGAGTTTTTTTAAAATGTATATTCGTAGCAGTATTTATTTCAAAACGTTTTACAGAATTTTTTTTTTATTTCGATTATTTAAACAATAAGAAAGGTTTAAATTGCTTTCAATGTATGCTCTAATTGCCAATTAAGGGTGTTGAGTCCGTAGAGCAATAAATCAAAAATTTAACAACGTTTTTCTCTCATACAAAATCATTTAAGAGTAATGATTTATTAAGAAAAGTTGCTGCCAATCAATTGAAGAAAAACATATTTAAAATTCAAGGTCGTCCAATGACAGATCTACTCTATGTTTTTGTATTAAAAAATGATGAAATTCTTTTGAAAAATTATATGAAGCTTCTTTACCGCTATATAAAGATCAGAGCAAAATTTCACTTAATTTAGGAAGCTCGTTACTGAGATATTTATTATACAAAATTGCAACTTTAAATACATATTCTTATAGGAAGGTACAAAAAATAGCCATTGTAAAATTTTCAAAAATTTTCCATTATTTTTTATTTCAAACACATCCTTAATGGTCAAACTGAGACTTAAAAAATTGGCGACTTCTTAGCAAAAGCCAGAGTCTATTTTTTATGAATCTTATATCAAGAATTTATTTTTCGCTGGAATTGTTTGTGCCATACATCCTTAAATCGACGACACTCGGTTACAAAACGAACATCATCGCTGTCGTCTCAATAACTTCGAATCTTGTATATAAATCATTACAAAAATCGTAGTCTTCGTCATGTCAACTGCTTCATTTTCGTTAAGATGGCTCATCAATGAATTAAAAAACGGGAGATACAGATAAAATTTTGAGAGGGCATTTATTTGTGAAATAGCAAACAAAACTTGATAAATTTAGGGTCAGTTACTAGGCAAATTATTGCAAACGAGCTAATCAAAATTTGTATTTTAACAAAATGCTTTTATGGGAAACTATTACATTTTCATCGATTATGACATGATGCATTTTGACAAAAATGGGAGAGATTTTGTTCAAAATTGGAGTATTGCGAGATAAAATCTCAAGCTTTTTAACGATATGTGATAAACTGGGTATTGCCAGGGAATTTTTTTTTAAATTTAATTTGAAAACAATCCTGCCTAAGAGTCTCAGAAACAATTTGACTATCGTGTGATCAAATATTGAGCCGAAACACGCGAAAAATCCATCTGTCATTACAGACCATTTGTAATGACATTAGTAATAACGCTAATTTGTATCAAAGATAATCATGCAAACTTAACATTATCGTTTAATTAAAAAATTCAGTAGTAAGAAATAGGCTGTGAATTTGAAAAAAAAAAACCGTTGTCTTTCGGTTATCCTGGGTTGTCATTGACATGTTTTAAAAACAGAAAGGATATAGTTCTGCTGTCTGTTGCTTATCAATAAAATGTCATTTGACATTTGTCAATGTCATTTGACATTTTATTGATAAAAATAAAATTTTTTCAAATGATAAAATGTCAAATGACGTTTTATAATAACTGCTATTTATAATAAACTGTAAATGGAAGTATCAATAGAAACATATTCAAAGTTAATAATTTTTATTTACGTTTAGTATTTTGAAAGTTTTTACGATGCATTTTGTAAAGTTTTTTGACGTCATGATTTTGACTAGCAATGTCACTGATGAGCCACCTTAAATCCAAGTAGACTTGCTAAGTGTCGCGTAATCCGGGTCACGCATACAAGGAAGGATTATTCTGAAATCCTCTACACGCTCAAAACAACTTAATAATAATCTTACCTACATATTCGGTTTACTGTACTTTAGCGAGTCACCTATCGCCCTGCCTGGCGTCAACAGGGCGCTCTCCTTGTAAGTGCATGACGTATTTTTATTTTTATTTACTTTTTTTTATTATTATTATTCTCTTCATCCTGTCTGTTCATTATAATCTAGCACATTCATATCTAACTTACAGTTTTTTTTTTGCTATTGTGATTTACGTCATCTTGATTTCATACGCTTTGAGAATCTAATGGAAAATTAGACTATAGTTCGTTGCTCATAGATACGTTATCGGAAAAATTTCAAGATCGAAGGAAAAATTAAAGTTTGGTTTCATTCTCTCGTGAATTATGTACAAATTCTTGTTTCGATTTGGAAACTTTCGAAGAGTCACCAATATCGAATCTCGATATTTCCTAAGAAAAAACACACTTTGAATCTTGCATAGAGAAATTATTTTCTTCCCTCTACGTTTACGTAATTTTTTAATTATGTAATTTAAAATCTACGTTTATGTAAATCAATTTAAAAATAACGGTTACATAATTTTAAATTACATAATTTACAATTTAAAATTAAAGCTTGTGTAATTTTTAATGCCATAATCTTTAAACGTTTAAATTATTAAATGTAATTTTTACATTAATTATGTTATATTTATTTATAAAAGTTTGTTAATATGTTAGTTTTTTATATACTATATTTTTTTTAAATATGAAAGAAGAAAAAAGAATTTTCATTTCTTAACTGCAGGGTTAAGTGTGTCTTTTCTCAACATATGTATCTCTCTGAAATTCACATCGTTGAAATTAAGAAAATAGAAATTAATTTCCTAAAACATTTTCGTTTCTTTTAATATTTTTTCTCTGTGAGATACTTAATAAATTATTTTCTAAATTTTGTAAAGTTTGTTTCTAAATTTTGTAAAATTTCGACGATTAGAATAATTACCTATTTTGAATTTTTTTTCAAGGGTATAATAAAAAATGCTTGTTTTATTTGAATATCAATGATGCGAATTTCAAAAAAATGTGATGTCTGTAGACTTAATTATCCACTGAACGCCAAATAACTGGCTAAGTCTGTCCAATGAATCGGATGTCAGATTAAGGATGTAAGGGCGATATTTTTTAAAATATGAGAATTTCATTAATTTTTCATTTTTTTTTAAGCATATGAAAAAAATTTTGTGCCAAATTTAAAATCGTTTTACTGAATAATTTAAGAGTTATCAAACTCTAAAGTTGTTGATATTCAGGGTAGTCATATTGTTTTAAACAATTCGTCAGATTTATTTTAAATAATGTGAGAATATTCATTATTTTAAATAATGAGTATTTAATTTATTTTAAATAATTTCATTTTTCAAATGAAATTTGAAAATTTTTTTGCAAATTACTTTTTTTTACTTGGAAAGCAACGTATACTTTTTCGATTACGTGACATTTGAAATTTTGAGATTAGTAGCCTCGAGTACTACTCAAACCGTTGATAATTAGTTTCTCATGTTGCAATTACTGGTAAATAAAAATTTCAATTTTGTTGACAATGCATAAATTTCCTTATTCCTTTCTATTTTTTATAATGATCTCTACTTTTTCGTAAATTACGTTAAAATTAATTCCAAATAACTTTTGACTAGTCTGCAGCGATACGACTACCTTAACATTGCTTCTTATGGATAATTCGTAAATATGCACTGAATACAATTTTTTGAATATGAGATTCTTGTGAATTTTTTTCTATAAGCGTTTAAACAGTACAATAATTTCAAAAAGTTTCAGTAAAATTGTTTTTTTTTAATTGTTTAAACAATAAAAATGTTGAAATTATAGTTAAAATATGCACAATTTTCTAATTAATAATCAAACTAAGACTCCAAAAAATTGGCAACTTTTTAGCAAAAGCCATTTGATGTCAAGAATTGACTTTTTCATGGGATTGTTTGTCCCATGCATCCTTAATTTGAAGTCTTGCTCCAATTGGACCTCTCTCTTCCACCAATAAACAACTTTTCCTCAGATTTAATTTTGACATTTGTCTCGCAAGGACGTGACGGGTGCTCGATCGGAAACGAGCCCAATGCTATCGGAGCATCAAGGCATGCATAGCTCCAGTAGTGAGAGAGCCATAGGATTCGTTGGGGCCATGAAAATCCCTGGCGTTGTTGAGTACTCGCTGTCGCTATTTTTCGCAAAACTCGTCAGTTATACATTCCTCTACTGGCTGCCATTGTACATTAGCTCCTCAAGTTAGTAAAGCATGAAACCTCCGTAGAATACGATTATTATTATTATTATTATTATTATTATTATTATTATTATTATTATTATTATTATTATTATTATTATTATTGGCCAGGAGCCACGGAGGAGGATTGTTTAACCGGTAGTCTCTTGCAGGACTTAGCAAAATTAATATTATTTTAACATCTTTTTTTATTCTTTGTAAATTCTGCAAGAGGAGTCCGGCACAAGGGGGGAGAGGGAAATGTTATTTCCTCTCCTCCTTAAGTGCGCAAATGTATTTAAACCCCCTTCGCAAAATATTATTATTATTATTATTATTATTATTATTATTTTGTAAATTCAACAATTTTGTAATTTTATGCTTTTTTTTCCAAACAGCGACGTACGGGGCGACCGTGAGTGCGGACGTATCGGCACTCTTCGACGTCGGTGGAATCGCTGGTGCCATCGCTGCTGGTATTCTCTCGGATTGGAGCGGGATGAGTGCCGTCACTTGCGCCGGAATGCTCCTGTTCGCCGTTCCTACCGTAAGAATTCTAAATTCGTCATTTTTTCGAATTAAGAAGGTATTAACGAACGTACGAAAATGAATTTTTGTTTACGATATAGAATGTTAATTCAACTTTTCGATGGCTAAATTTCAAGTAGGATTATCGATAAAATAAGCGAAAATTATCCCAACAAAGTATGTTCTATATAAGCCAGAGTCTTATGAGAAATCGTTAGCATACGCTCTTTTATCGAAATAAATATATATTTAGAGTGAAATTTCAAATAATCTAAAATATCTCACGTGTTCGTTAGCCTACGAGGTTTAATTATTTATCATAAAAATATATATGGTCATCGAACTTTTTATTGAATTTTTTAAGGATAATATCAAATATGATATACTTATACTTGACTAAATCCAAGTCAAATTATGAAATAAAAATGAAAATAACTTTTTAACTATCTGTATTACATCAATATTTTACATACCAAAATTAGTATATTTGGTAAAAAACGATTTATTCGATCTTAAAAGTTATTTATTTACGTCTCATTGAAAAATAAGCTAAATAGTATCACATTTAAGTAATAAGTATCGTTGATTACCTCCTTAAAGCGGTTCGAAAGAAAAACCGAAAGTTCAATTTCACAACCATAACGTGTCTTCAAAATTTTTTTTGATGTTCCAAAGAGTATAGGATACATAATGCCGAAACAAATAATTTTCTTTTTTTCTGAAACATTTTAAAGACAGCTAATAATACAGCTTGTTTTCAACATTTGCAAAAATGATTTATCGATTCGATTGAAATGCGATTAAAACTAGAAGAGATTTCGCGAAAAAGAGATAACTTCATATATAAAGTTTGAAATATTTTTTCAACAGCTGTTTGTATATGATTACGTGGGAAGCACAAGTTTGCCACTGAATGTGATATTGCTACTGATCGCTGGTTTCCTAGTCAACGGTCCTTATGCGTTAATAACGACCGCGGTGTCCGCGGAGCTGGGCACCCATCCGAGTCTTGGCGACGATTCGAAGGCTCTCGCGACTGTCACCGCCATTATTGACGGGACCGGTAGCATAGGTGCTGCAGTCGGCCCTCTCTTGGCCGGCGTCGTTTCGAGATGGCAAGGATGGCACAGTGTGTTTTACATGCTCATGGCCGCCGATGTATTCGCACTCGTGGTGAGTTTTCAACATTGCTAACGATTATTTTTTCTTTACACATAAAGAAATAATTAAAATTCGTTCAAATTTGAAGAGGATATTCTTTCATGTGACATGCGTAAACACGATTTTTTTTTGAATTTTCGTCTACGTATTTTTCGAACAATTGAATCATGAAATATCATTTTTTTAGATAATATAGCTATACTTTCCGTGTATAAGAATGTAACTTCAACACTTGATGATTCCAAAATAATTTAGATGATTTTTTTTCTGAATTTATATTAATTTGTTTGGTGGCATAGAACGTTCTTTCAAATTTTCATCGTGTTCTTAATAAATTTCGATTACCTATACTTTTAACATGTAAAACTTCATTTATTTTCGCCAACGATATCGAAACCCCTTAAGGATGTATGGGCGATATTTTAACAAATATTATAATTTGATATTAATAATTATTTAATATTATAATTTGATACATTTTTGGTATTTTGTTCTTAAGGTGATATGGTCATGGTATCGTTTAATACATATTTTATTAAAAATTTTTATAAACTTTCTTTACCGTCGTATGTACATGTATGTCAATTTTTAGAAGGTTTCACCATGCGGAAGTCGAGATATTTATTGGTAAAAATGACATTTTTTT
>JAPYYW010004526.1:0-11411 GCA_030522545.1 Cremastinae sp. A BG-2022a
ACGAAATTGTATGAAGTATACGCTTAGAATAATTGTAAAACATCAATTCAAACATGTTGAAACGGAAAAAGCGGCCGCGTTGCTGCTCGTATTATAAAAATGTAGAAAAGTCATGTCTACAATTTCATCATTTTTTTCAGAAATAATTGTAATTCGGTGTACTTTAGGAATTACCCTGAGCGGAAAAAATCAATATTTGAATAAATATTGCCTGTCCGTGAGTTCATGCACCACGTAAATATTATTTAAATGATTATGTTGAATTTTCTTAATCGAAAAAAAAGTGTATATGGATATTAAACGTGCAAAATATACATTTTTTAAATAAGAAAATTGTGATTTAGTCACTTATTTTTTTACATTGAAGTTAATTTTTAGTACAATAATTATGGGCATATCTTTTATAATTTTCATTATAAAAAGTATTTTAAAATTCATGCTAATTGCAAGGGCGAAATGGGCTCGAGCCATTATTAGATAGAAGTAAAAAAAATAGATATTGTAAAGTAGCAAAATAAAATTCTAAAAAATGAAAAAATGTATGAAGTAAATAGAACAAAATAATGTAAAATCAAGATTTCAAAGTTGATAATGTTTAGTAATAATGTTAAAGAACCAAAGTTTTTCTTACAGTTCCAACTTTTCCTGGGGGTATCACTCTTCTGGTATTCGTAGCACGGTAGCGTTGTGCCTGAACCACCCAAACTGTACACAGGACAGCAAAGAACAGAAGAAAGAATCTCATCGTTGCGATTGGTTTCTCTAAAAAAGTATAAATCCATTTTAAAAAGAGTTATTCTCTCAGTGTTATTATACCAATGTAATTACATTCCAACTCTCATTATACTCAACAAAATAATTACTATTTGTTAATTTGTTTTTCTAATATACTTACTGTTCGTTTCGAAGGATTGAGCTTGAAGAAACTGAGTGCAGAGCGTTGGCAATTCGAGTCTTTTATACTCGAAAGCTCCAAAAGATATTTATTTCTCGGTGAATTCCCCCTGCACTATCAGAAGGAATTTCTTGTTTCCGGGGAATTCCTTTTCTCATTTGCACAAGAATGCTGAATTCTCATTTTAAAAGTTCGAACTCTTGAGACTCAATACCCAATGTGAATTCTTGTACATATATATAAAAATAATTCATACAATCAGAGGCAATAAATCATCGAGAAGTGATTTACTCGCTGACCCGATGCTCATTATTATCAATTATACTTTTCGCTGCTCGAGACGCGAAGCTCGATCAAGCGACTCTCGCGGTCAAAGAGCATCGTTTTTTTTTCCTCGACCGGGAATTTCTATTCACGAACCTCGTGTCCTTCGATTGCAAAAGGAAATAATTCTGATTCGCAAAAGTCCGGGATTTCTATGGATTTTTTGAACAGTGTGATGAAGAAAAACACTGTTGGAGGAGGAAAGTTTCCGTTGCACAATCGCCAGTTCTTCAATCGACGAGTTTCATTGTCAGTAACACTCGTCGTTTTCAGTCGTAACGATATTTTATGTCGACTCGAAATCAACACCGACTGAATCTGTCACTCTTTCGTATAATAAGCATCCAATCGAAAAATATCTAGTTTATAGTTTTCTATAAAGTTTTCTTTATACAAAAAAAACACTTGGTAGATATGGATTCACAGGAAGAACAGGAAGTTACGAGCAGTCGATCTTTGAGGATATACATATAAAAGGTATTTAAAAAATGGTGAGAAATCCTCATTTTTTTCAATCTTACATTTTGAAACGTGTATGGATAGCTATGTATATAAATTTTGTCACAGGTTTTGAATTTTTAGAAGATTTGCATTATTTTCTATGAAAAAATTTTCAATTGACTTGACCTTGTATAGGCAATACATTGTCACGTATTTATCGAATTTTAATCATGGGCTTGATGTACAGATATTAAGTACGCTAAATTTTATTTGTTCTTAAATTTTACACAAATATAAAGTCTAAATTTCATTATGAAAAACTCATCTTTACCAAGGGCTTGAAATCAAAATTATCCTATATTAAAAAATGCATGAGGCCTCTAATCGATTCATCGGGATAGAGTGTATTAACTATTGGCTAATCTCTACTCATTAAAAAAAATTCAACGTGCGCTGCTTTGAAAATAATGACCTTGATGTTTGAATAATTTATTTCGTCTTGCAAAAATTTTCAAGAATTACTTATTATGAAGTCGATAAGGACACGAAAAGATATCGTCACTTGAAATTTCAAGATTTTCCTATTTTCGATTTTCGAAAAATCAGACTGAAGGTCCTCGAACACGCTAAATTTTCTCAGCTCATATGAAAAAGACTTGCAACACAATTTTCTATTATTTATATAAAATATTCCTGGACAAATATACCTGAATAGCTCGGGGATTGTAAACATTAAAAAAAGGGAGAAAATTCGTCAAGCGTAACGAGGAAAAAAAATTTTTAAATTTTCGTTAATCGCTTGCTCATTATCGTTTCCATGGTGATCGGTCGAGGTCGAGTGAAAAACCGATTAAGGGACTTAATTGTTCGGTTTTATGATGAAATTTGGAATCAGTAGACCGGTGTAAAGTGTCGGGGTAAGACGTGTCGGGTCTCGCCAGGTAATTCGTTACCGAAAAACATTTCGTGGCAATTTGACAAGTTCAATTGAGTGTCAGTTCCAGTGTAATTTTCAATCTTACGAAAAGTGAATAGTTTAATGTTTCTAATTTATAATATCGTTTCGAAATACTTTTTAAAATAATGTCGGTGCTGATGTGTCTTATATTTAAAAAAAGAGATGAAACCTCTAATCAATTAATCAGAATAGAGCGCATTATACGAAGTCGTATATGAAGAGTGTGCCTAGAAAAAAAGCAAAATATCAATTCAAACATATCAAAAAAAGCGGTCGCGTTGTCGCTCGTAAAATAAATTTTACTACGACGTTATTCACTTCATATTGTTGGATTATTATTAAAAAAGCAAAATTTTGGATTTTCCATTCAGGATTCAAATAGTGAAATCAATTAAGGATTTTATTGTTTATCGATTTATTAAACTATTGAATTAAATTTAATTAAAACATAATGTAATAAAAATGAAAATGAAATAGTGGCTTGAATTTCAAATGATTTTATATGCCCATGTATATTATTATGTAAGTGTAATCAATGTATCAATATGAATGTATTCAATTTTTTTATCGCTTCGATGTTATATAAAGAAAGAAGGAAGTACGTTTTTGTTTCTTATGACGGAGATAAGACTGCGAACATTTTCAAGAAATGGATACACGAAGATTCGATGAAATGGAGATGATACTGTAATTTAATTACAATTTTACACTCGTCCATCCGATATCTTGGATACATGAGCCGTCGCACGTTACACTATTGTATGAATTTACAAGTAAAAATTCAACTTGAATTATAAATAGATAAATAAATAAAATACTCATAAATAGAAAAAAAATATTGCGATCACAATTTTATTAACCATTATAAAAAAAATGTTCTGTTTTCTTAAGATTTGGTTTGAAATTTGCATAAATCTTCTTTAATACTATGTTCACATGTGTCTTTAATTTTGAAAAGTTTAATCATGTAGAAATCCAGATATTCATTTTTAAAAAATCACTATTTTTTGTACTCTGCTATATGGAGCACATATTATAAATATTGCTATTTCAAACACAAATATCGACCCGTATATAATGAGAAGCTTTTGAAAATTTTGCACGACTCTTGATGTAACATTATTTCGATAAAATCATTAAAAAATTTAGTTTTATAATTTTTGCACATATGTATGTAGCAAGTACAGACTACCTTGAATTTGGAGCATTTTATACTTGCATCAATTATCTGTTTTTCTTCATAAAATTAATCATGAAGACTACGTTGTACGAAGAAAAGCTGAGGAAAAAAATCTTTGGATTTGCTTATTGTAGCTAAAAACTATCTCAAATAACGAATAAAGTAAATTAAGAGAATAAAAGAAAAAACCTTTTCTTTAGAAGAATAAACCGAAAGAATGTCATTTCGACACAGAATTTGACAAATATCTTTTATTTTTCAAAAAATCATACAAGGTAAAAAAATTAATTAATGGTAATCGAAGTTAATTCGTAACATTTTTTGAAATGAAAAAATACCTCCACGAAATAATTCAGTACCATTAATTAATTTCTTGCGTCGTACGACTTTTTGTTGCATTTTTTATGAAAAAAAGATTTATAAAATACGCTATGAATTAATTTCAAATTCTAATACAATTTATGAAGATTCATCGATTTCAGTAAAAACAATAATGCAGTCAAATAATTTTTTATCGCTTCCAAGAATAATATAAAGTGTAACTATATGATGATAAAATTAGAAAGAATTTTTATTTTTTTAAAATGATTTTTTAATTAACGTTATTTTAATGAAAGAATAAAAGAAAAAAAGAACGAAAAAGTGTTTTTCATTTTTACGCTAATGCGTTTTTTTCTGAAGAAATTTTTTTTTTTTATCGCGTAGGATCTTGGGTGATATTGAGGTCGATCAGCTTGCACGAGCTGTCACTCGTATTCCCAGTTGTCAATAATCGTCTCTTGTTACGCTACGTGCGAAGGCTTCGTATGAAAGCGAGCGAGCGTACGAGCTCATCGTTTCTGAATCATCGAACTTACTGTGAGATAAAAAAAAAAGAGATACGTAAATGCGCAGATATAGAGCCGTGACGGTTCAACCGAACGCTCGCCAATTGCAATAATCAAGACATTTGGTCCACGCGCGTGCGAAGAAACGATCCAATCGACTGATGTCATTTTCAGCTAAGTACAAGCACAATTAACCATGCATAGTGCAATCTTCCATCGCAACGAAACATTACTTTGAAGCTTGACTAACTTTTAGAAATTATTTCAACATACGAATTAGTGAATGAATGAATAGATTTATTATGCCATGGCAAATTACCTTAGGTAAAATTACAAAATTATGTGATAAATACAAAATCAAATACTGTGTAAGCTCGACAGAATTCTTTAAAAATGGTTCAAGTTTTTGTTTGGTCAATACAGACATTTTGAAATTTCACTAATTTTTAAAACTGGCTGTACGGCATAAGCACATACCATTCCCAAATCGTTAGAAATAAATTAAGTGACAAGAATTGTATTTTAAACCTTTTTTTTATTTCCCAAAAATGTCTCTAATTATTTTGTTGATGTGTAAGGAAATTTTTGACGTTGTTAGTCGGGCCAATGTTGGCCCAATTGTCAAAGGCAAAAATTTTTTCTATAATGAAATAATGTACGAATTTTCCTATAAGATATACTAAAAGTCTCATCAACTTTGATACTCTTGAACTATAAAACTATAAAACTTGTATATAAAACGATTCCAAATTTAGCACAAAATTTATTCAGATACTTATGAACAGCATTTCAAAAAATTATCAAATTATCATTTTTTTAAACTAGTATATTTAGATAATTCATATTATTAATCACGAATTCTTGTCATTTTTCGACTTCCCGTGCGTTGAATTATTTTTTCGTATCTTGTCTCGAACTATCTTAAAATTACATACGACTTTTTACGGTATATTTTATTTTGCAAATGGAGAGCGATCAACTGAGTATGTAATAAAAATCTATCCGTCAGGTATGAAAATACGAATATTCATCATACCGCGAGGACTGAGGGAGGCGATATGTTAGTGACAGCATCGTTCATGAATAATGAACGCGTGAGAATCGGTGAGCGATAAATCGAACGCGCATATACGATATCCATATATGTATGTCCAGATAAAAATTGAGCGTTGAAAATTAGTTACTTTTTATTCTTTTTTCTCTACACGATATTACTCTTGAGTAAATATAGTCTCGCCAAAAATGGTGACGATTTCTGCCAATCATATTTCTACAAAACGTTTTTTTTCCATCGAAAAGTATTTTTCGCATCGATATACGATTACTTTTTTTTTACCAAATTATATTTGCATGAAATGATTTCGCAAAGATGTTTTTTTTTTATTTGCATAAACGTTCGTCAATATACCAGGCAAAGGTGCGTCGTAAATTTTGAAACAGTGTGAAAATCGAAAATATATTTATTGTTAGATATTTCAATTTTTTGCAGTTATCCATAAAAATCCATGTTTAAATTAGGATCTTGAATACCGAGTATCTTGATTACTAGACGTTGAACATTCCCAAATTTTTGAAGCATTTAGTTATAATATTGATAAAGATTCGCGTAAATTTTCAAGGAATTATCTTCAAAAATTTTAATTTAAAGATTTCCCCTTTATAGTTTATATGTGAAAAATTAAAAAATATATACGTATATATCTGAAAATGGCGATCGTACGAGAATCTCCTCAAGATAGTTATCGATTTTTACGTTCAAAATTTAAAGCTCCTTAAATTTTTTTCATAAATTTTAAAAGTACATCAAAAAAGTTTTCCTTCAAGTTTTTCAAAAGGATCATAAAAACGTTTTATTAAAATAATTTTTATTCAAACGTACAGGTCACCTTGGATGACTTTGACGTTAGAGCATGTTGTTTTTAAACAAATTTACAGCAAGTTTTCTCAATAAACTGAAGCTCTAAAATCGGCTGGTACGAAGAAAAACTAAGAAAAAAAATTTCGATACGAGTGTAGCGATAAAACTACCTTAAGAAGAAAAAGATATCTTGGCGCGTAGTCGATTATCGCGAAATAAAATATTTATATATAGACCCATGTATGATCTTACTCGATACACAGAGATAATGTTTATCACCAAACATTATTGTTTCGAGTGCTCGTATGATCTCTGTGTTATCTCTTATTATCGCAATTTTTTTATAGAAAAAACTGTTTGTAAAAACAAATCATTTAATAGAGATGTATTCTTTTTAGTTCAACGAACTGTTTACAATTTTTATCCCCAACATGCTTTTATTTCCGTTCACAAGTTTCTATTTAACTTGACTTGTTAATACGCCAGGAAATCTTGTAAGTCTGTATATACATAAAAAATATATGTACAATATGCAATATACATATAATAATAATAATAATGTAATATAATAAATAACTTTGTATTTATTTTAGTTAAATCTTTTTTATTCATAATGATAGGCCGTTTTTAATACTCTTTTTCGACGCTAAACTTTTTTTCAGTACATGTGAAAAACATATAAAAACTTCTTTCTGTATTTACTTTTATTTCGTTCGTAATTTTTCGTAATATAAACATTTTCTATAATTAGTTTAAAGTGAAGTTTCTCTCTTTTTTCAATTCACAGACTATTTTAAATTAAACATTATTTACATTATATTTTGTATTTATAATTTTTTTGCCTATTTCTGATTTCGGTTTTTTTTTCTAAGCCTAGCTACATCGATTTTGTTACATGACGTCTCAAAGAGACTTAGCAGAACGGCGACTACAGTCTCAGAAACTCGTTTTCACTCGGTGATGCAACACGTTCGTTCTCTCGAAGCATTTTTCTCTCGTTGTGAGAACGAAAAAAAAAAATTATCGCGCGCTCTCATTCATGTAAGACCGAGGTGAAGAACCTTCCGAAATCGCGCAGCACATCCCGTGAGTAATAAAAACGCTCGATTAAAGTAGCAAAGGTCTCTTTTGTTTTTCGTCAGAACGGAAATGAAAATTGAATCCGTCGAGACCTTGGCCTACACCAAACGATTCCCGAAAATATATTATTTATCGCATAGAGTGAGCGTCGAATTTTAATTTATAATGAAGTTTGACTACGGATCGTAGGCTTGATTTCTTTAACTTTTTTTGCCATTCACGCTCGCTTCTTTGTTATTTTATTTTTATTTTTATTTATTTTTTTTCGTTTAATTATAATACTCGCTCGTAAGCTTATTCTTTACAAGCGTCAACGAGGTTGAACTTTTCAAGAATTCCGCTCGAATGGAGAAGGCGTTTTGCGCGATGTGCGATCAATACGAACGATATCAGAATTTGTCTAAAATTAAAGTGCACGTTGAAGAGACGCACGAGTGGATTTTTGAGCGTGCCGAGCCACCAGTTGACGCCACGTTGCCCTCTCTCGCCTTTCTCAAAGAGGGATCAACGCTCATTCTAAATATATTTTTCACCCAAAAGCCTCATCCGTATATATTTCGGCGTTCAATTTTTTTTCGATTAATTTATACAAAATCACTTTATTTTGCTATTCAGTTAACCTTTTATTCCGCAAAATTGTGTTTATTGATAAATGTACTGTGTGTTTCCCGGGTTTCAAAAATCAACCAAATATTGAACAAAAAATGAGTTTTTTTTTTAACTTGTGTCTTACTGTGAAACTCGATATATAACATGTTGTTGTCAAATTTATGAGAAATTATTTATTTGTTTGAAGAAAATTGAAAAATTTTTATCGTTATCAACAAATTTACAAAATACAAGAAGATAAGGTAAACGTCCCAATAGATGGACATGTCCCAATAGTTGGACAATTTTTACTATATTATCTTTAATATTTGAATTATTCTTTTTTTTTCAATAATATCGTGCGGATTATTTTTCATGTACAAAGAGGTTTATTTTTCATATCGTTAATTTATGGGAACAAGCTCACTGAATCCTATAAAGATAGGCTCAACTTTCTGTCCAACTATTGGGACATCCTATATATTCAAACACTCAAGTATTTATTTACTAGAAATTAAGAGTTTTGGATCACTAAAATGTCAAACAATAGTTCAGATGTGAATTTGAAGCAAATTTTTTTCTTTGAATATTTTTGAAATAAAGATAAGATGTGAAAAACCTTAGCTGTCCAACTATTGGGACGTTTACCTTAGACCTAATAATTTTTATGAAGAAAAAAATTTTTCAATAAAAAGCTCTGGTTTCACGGTAAATTATAAATTTAAGACTTTTTCCATAATATATCAGATCTTGCCAAATTATTATTTTTGGATATATGGTTTAAGTTAAATACGTATAAAATAGGTCAAGTTATTCGTCTGTATAAAATAACATTTTCGTCAATTACTTTCAGTGATTGAAAAATTAAAGGTAAAGGTAAACTAAAACTTGAAGAAAAAAATGTGATTCCTAAAATGAACGTTTATTAAAAACGTTTCTGTGATAAGGCAAAAAATCAAACGCATAATTTGTAGCCAGGTAACATCAGGCTATTTGCTTATTCCGTTTATTTAGCTATTGTTACCGTGCAATTCGACAGACACACCCTTGAGTACTTATTATCGCGAACGTATTATTAAACCCGTTTATTTTACCACGGAATTTCATTGAGCGCAGAAACTTGGCTCTATCGTTCGAGAGTACGTTCAAGGCTGCCAAAAATACGGTTTATCGCTCCCAAATACATGTATTCCTACGACTTTCATACACGTATGTAAATATATTTTCATCGAAATAAATTGTCGAGTTTGAACTGAAGAATTTTTTTCTAATGAGAAATCTAGCCTCCGCATCAGCAAAGATAAGATAGGATTACCCGTCCAATAGATAAGGTAAATGTCCCAATAGTTTGACAATTTTCTTCATATTATTTTTAACATTTGAATTATGTATTTCTCAATAAAATCGTATGGATTATTTTCCTGTACAAAGAAGTGTATTTTCAGAACGTTAATTTATCGGAAAAAACTCGCTCAACCCTAGAGACAGGGTCGATTTTCTGTCCAACTATTGGGACATTCTATATATTTAAACGTTTAAGTATTTATTTACTAAAAATATTATCTAAAATTAACACTAAAAATGAGTTTTGAATCGCTAAAATATCATACAATAGTTTAAATGTGAATTTGAAACAGATTTTTTTGTTTGAATATTTTTTAAACAAAGATAAAGTGTGAAAAACTCTTAGCTGTTCAACTTTACCTTAAGCATCCCCGAATGTATACATGGACAAAAAATATATTTCAATAAATAAGTGCAACAATTAATGCAAGCTCGTTACTTGGATATTTATGGTACAAAAATGCAACTTGAAACACATGCTCTAATGGGAAGGTACACAGAAAATGACAATATTTAAAAATTAACATCTTAAGGTGATGGGAAACACCCAATTTTGAGTGAATTTTTAGACAAATACCACGCTCGTATTTTTCAAGCAAATGAACTGAAATTTAAATATGTTATGCAGTGTGCGCTGTACTAGGGCGTGCATTCTTGGAATTTCAAAACAAAACAAAAAGTAAAAAAATGTATTTTTTCCGTTTTTTTAAATTCCAAGAACGTCATGCACTAGTATATAGTGTACATTGCGTAACATATTCAAGTTTCAATTAATTTGCTTGAAAAATACAAGCGTGGAATTTGTCAGAAAAATCACTCAAAATTGGGTGTCTCATATCACCTTAACGAGGAGCTTCCTAATCGTCGTAAAATGTTTACACAAAATGTTTTCGTTAGAATTTGATGAAAATTTGCATCGACGTTCTTTGACACAATGTGCACATGTATACCAAATTTTAGAACGTTTTAACGGTAGTTGAGATATTTATTGGCAGAAATCCCATTTTTCGGTACTTGGCCATAAGAGCACGTGTTTGACATTTCGATTTTTAACAAAAAATATGTCAACTTCGGCACGGTGAAACCTTAGAAAATTTGGCATGAAGCTTTACACAACATTAAAAAATGTATGTTTAGTTTTTTAAAAAAATCTGTCGAAAATTTTTTTCGACATTTTGATAATCATATAACTAGTACATTTGACCTTGGCCGACCTTCTATTGCGAGTATGCTATTCTCCAGACAATTTGTAACAACTTTTCTTAATGAACTTTGACTCACAAACCACTTGGTATGTGAGAAAAAACTATTTGATTTGACTGTCACGGTACAACATCGAGGACGTACGTACAAGGACGACCTTGAATTTTGAGTATGTTGTTCTTGAAACAATTAGCAACAACTTTTATTAATTGAGGGGTTTCGATAGTTATAACGAAATAATTAAAATTCGTTGAAATTTGGAGAGGATATTCTTTCATATGAAATGCGTAAACACGAATTTTTTTAGAATTTTCGTCTAATTATTTTCCGAACAATTGAACCATGAAATATCGTGTATAAGAATGTAACTTCAACACTTGATTACTCGAAAACAATGTTTGTTCTGAATTTATATAAATTTGTTTAGTGGCAAAGAACGTTCTTTCAAATTTACATCGTGTTCTAAATGAATTTCGATTCCCTATACTTTTAACATGTAAAACTTCATTTATTTTCGCCAATTATCGAAACCCCTTAAGGAGGTACTTGCGCTAAGGGCCGTATCAAGTTTTTTTCCCCGTGTAAACTAAAGGCAAAGTCCCGGATTTTTATTCATATAAGATATTGTCTTGAAAAACCACGTGAACGTTCGTCACTATTTCATTAAAATACTGGAAAAATATGAGATAGTTTCACCGTTTAGTTATCGAGAT
>JAPYYW010004527.1:0-12697 GCA_030522545.1 Cremastinae sp. A BG-2022a
AAAATCATCACTTGAATTTTTTTGAGACAGAATTTTTTCAAAATTTATACTAATCTTCTTTGACGTCATATTAACATGTGTGCAAAATTTAAACAGGCTGCATCATGTGGTTATCGAAATATTTATTTCAATAAATTATCACTTTTAACATAGGCTCTTATGAGAGATTGAAAAATATGACGACTTTCAACAATTAATATCTCGATTACCAGATGGTGAAACTTCATAAAATTTGGCATACATTTCGACATGACCTCAAAGATGATTTGTGTAAATTTTTAAGAAATTCTGTCTCAAACGTTTGTACGCGACTCCTACCTTAACACGAGGCGTTCGAAATATTACTCGCGATATTAAATTATATTCATAATTTTCAATTAAAATCTAAACAAGTATATAGTATGAATCTTATTTCTCTTAACAAAATAACGTAGATAAATGTTCAATAGTTATAACATGCAATTAATATACACATACGCTTTTTGTTATTATTAAAAAAATTTTAAATATATATTTGTGTTAAAAACTATTCATATCACGTTGAAGAAATTTATCTGTCACTTTACCAAATTATTTATTCATAAGAAAACGAAAAAAAATTGTATTTATTGTACGAATGACTAATTTTGTGGGTATTTGATGTCTAATTATAATTTATTAGCATAAGAATCCAATGTATTGGTTCCTCCAACAAAAGCAGTTTCTCAGTGTATGAAACTCGAATAGAGAAATGAAAGAAAATTGATATTAGACGCGTTCGTAAACTTGCACGCAGCATCGCAAATGTCAGCAGAGACGTTCGATGAAAACGAACGAAAGCCTCCTTTGTTCAATTTTTCGGTGATAAGAATTTTTCTCTGTTATATTATTATTATCATCATCATTTTTATACCATTAGTGTACTAATATCGTGGAAGAATATGGGAATTGGTATAAAACGGACAATGAATCTCGGGACGATTCTTTTTTCGTGAAATTATCTTTTCGCGTGCTTCTTTTATTATTCTCAGCATAATCGAGCCCCTCGGATGAGTTACTGTTAAAATAGGTAATGCACGGGCTATAGATATATCGTCGAGGCACAAAAACTCTCCGGTTATTGTATACGTTTTATTCTTATCGACGCTTTGGCGTGTCTCGTTGCTAAACGTGACACACACACACACACACACGTCCCAAAAGGTTTTGTAACAAGAGAACGATACTCCCCTGCGCGCATTCTTGTGTATATTTGTAAACAAAATCAGTTCACAGATTCACACCATAGACGAAGCGTCGGGCAGAAAAAAATAGACGCCGCTCCAGGTATTTTTCCTGGCTCGTCGCCTCGTTTGTTGCTCTTCCAATACGCTTATACTCCCCACAATGCGTCCGTACGAAAGAGCTCAATGCTTCCCCATATTTACAATTATTTTCGATTAAGGTAAACATCCCAATAGTTGGACAGCTAGGTTAAAAAATATTCAAACAAAAAAATCTGCTTTAAATTCACATTTAAGGAGGTATCGACGAAAGTACGAGATTGAATTTTTCCTGGTAATTTTTTTTACAAGATAGAGTATTAATTCAACTTTTCGATGGCTAAATTTCAAGTAGCATTATCGATAAATAATAAACGAAAACGAGGCAAAGTATGTTCGACATAAGCCAGAGTCTTGTGAGAAACCATTAGCATGCGCTCTTTTATCGAAATAAATGTATATTTAAAGTAAACCTTCAAACAATCAAAATTATCTCACGTGTTAATTAGTGTTTAAGGTTTAATTATTTACCAAATAAATATATGATCATCCAAGTCAAATAATCTAAAAATGAAAATCACTTTTGAATTGTCTGTATTACATCAATGTTTTACATTTCAAAATTAGTATATTTGGAAAAAAGCCGATTTATTCAATCTTAAAAGTTATTTATTTACACCTCATTTAAAAAGAAATCAAATGGTATCTCATTTGACTAGTATGTATCGCTAATACCTCCTTAAACTATTTTAGCGATCCTAAACTCATGTACAAAGACAAACCTCTTTATGTATGAAAAATAATCCATGAAAATTTTATCGACAAAAAAATTATTCAAATAGTAAAAATAATATAGCAAAGATTGTCCAACCATTTGGGACATGTTCATCAGCATCTATTGGGATGTTTATACCTTATAAGAAAAAAAAAAGTTTCGATTTTCTCGACTCACCGTGTCCAAGTTAAAAAGGCTCGAGACTTTTTTCAGGAATCCATCCTGCGACTTCTTCTTCCTTCGCGTAGTCATTGCAATAGTTTATAGACTTGATAAAATCCACAAAGACTGGGCAGAGGCTTCGAGAAATATTTCTCTAAACCGATATCGGGCGAGGTGTACCGTACAAAATTTTTTCGACCCGTTACAACTTCACTCGCGTTATCACTCTTCGAGTTCCATAAAAAAATAACCGTTCGAATAAAACCTGTTGGACAAATAAAATTCAAGATTTTTCGTTTTTTCCCATATTTAAAAATTCCGGTTATATCCCACAAAATACCATCGCGCTTTTATTCGGCTCGGGAATTTTTTCTTCCGCTAATGAGGGAAAGAAAAAAATAAGCTACTCTGTGAAAATCGTGCGAGGCGAACGAGAATTTCTACGGGAGTGAGTCATAATTTATTTGATTTGCTCTTGACGCCTCGATGAAAAACCAGGATAAAATTCTGGAGGCAAATATAAGCGCCCGTATGTACGTGCTTGTTTGTCCACCGAGCACGCTGAGAGCGTCAACGCAACGCGATTGCACATTACTGGCAGTTTGACAGTCAACAACCCTGACGTATTTTCCTCTTCAATTTTTACCTGTCCTCAAAACAAGTTACGGAATCGTGCATTTTGTGTGTAAAAACAGAGAGAAAAAAAGACACGATAAATTAAAATGTGTACGAGGAAAGAGTGAGGAAAAAACATGGAGAAAAAAAAATTGATGGCGACCTCGGCTCGTAAATTTCTAGTCCGGAGCGATGACTGCAGGTGTATGTGTTATTCTCACGGAAGAAACGTTAACTCGGGGGGAAGGAGAAAATCTTCAGTGAAAACGAGAGTGGGAGAAGCCACGTCCAGGCACCGTGACCGAGGGTCGGGTAGCAATTCTGTCCTGCCATCAAAGGTTATTTTTTGCAGAAAAACAAAAAGAAAATAATGTTCGTCCCTACCGAAAGTGTTAATTTAGATTCAAAAATAATTTTTATCATTTAAAATGGATCGCTATCGAAATACTGATCAGATTGACCGGACGATTGAAGAAATTTTAATCAATGCGTGCTCGCGGAAGTGCCAATTGAAATTCCTCGATGAATTAAGGCATACGACCAATTCTCGCTCGACATGATTTATGACTCCATAGCAAATCTTTATAGATCGAAGTTTCATCGTTCAGACAATTGATTCATGAAAAATGATCTTCAATTTTAAATATTCATCGCGTTCTCTATTCCACTCGGTCTCAAAAAACTGTTTATCATTTCGTTTTACGAATAAAAAACTTAAGGTAGTCGTATCGTTTTAAACAATTCGTCAGATTTATTTTAAAAAATCAGAGGCTGTAGTACTTATAAATAAGCTTCCTGCAAAATTTCAGTGTAGGTCATCGATTTAATTACCGAGAAATTAATTATCAAAAATCGCTCATTTTCATCATCAAAGCATAACGATAATACGAAAATTTTTACTTCTGCTCATTTCAACATCAATGAATGTCTTCACAGTAATTCGTAAAATTTTTGCAAAAAACGGAATTTGAATAAACAGTATATTCCTACGAATCGTATCATTTTGAATAAAAGTGGGGTTATCGACCTACTTTTTTAAGAAAATCGTTGTTAAACATGAGCATTTGCTCGAATATTTTAACAAATTACTTTTTTTTACTTGAAAAGCAAAGTATACTTTTTCGATTACGTGACATTTAAAATTTTTGAGGTTAGATGTTGAAATTACTGGTAAATAAAAATTTAATTTTTGTTGACAATTCATAAATTGTCTTATTTCTTTCTATTTTTTAAAAACATCTCTACTTTTTCGTAAACTATGTAAATTAGTTGCAAATGACTTTTGACCAGTCTGCAACGATACGACTACCTTCGTTCCAATTCCAAAAATAATTTCAGGCTTATATTCGTAAAGAAAAAAAAAACACTTCCATTTGTTACTCCAGTTAACGTCGCGTGAAAACATTTGAAAGTAATCGGTCCTGTGTCGCAGCAACGAGAAAGATAAGAAATAATTGCAAACGCACACAAATCGCGTCCCGGCGTCGAGCGTCGGCGAACCTAACCTAACTCCGAGCGATCAGGTTAAGTCTACACTCGCGACTCGTTTCTCGCTTCCCCCTCCAGGGAAGCTCGCTCGGTCCTCCTCACTCCCGCAGTCTCATTCCGCCTCGTTATGCCCAGAGACACATTCCTGTCACACGGGGACGCGATCGTAGAGAATCGGGACGATTTTTAACTACAATCTTCAAAATAACTAGCTACTGAGAAAATAAGTAACGCGCACTCCCACAATTATCGCGAAAATAGTAAAGGCTCGAACAAGCGCGTACTCAACGAAAGAAAGAAAGAAAGAAAACGAAAAAATAAAAATCACAGCCGGTTTTTCAGGGCCAACACCCAAAGAGCACGAACGACCTCTGGATCGCGATTTCACCGTTCCTCATCAGGTAGCACATATCCCACTTACGGGGCCGAATCCACTGGCAACGCGAAAGCACAATCGCGAAAACTCGACGGCAGGATCGTCGGGAAAACGATAAATGTATGCGCGGATCGGCGAATCGCCCGGCGACGCGGCTTCACTCAATTTTTCACCGTATTTTCACAACAATCATAATGCACTGTCATATCGGGGGCATTCCGGATGACGGAGGAATGAGCCTCTTGGAAGATCGGAGCGGCGACGCACGCATCGCTCCAACGTATTACGAGATTCGCGGCTTTGCGTTTAGCGTCTAACGTGTAGAACAGGTTGGCGGACGTGTGTACGTGAGAGAGGGAGAGAGAAATAGCGAGACGCGATAGTGTGTGCCCGATTCGCTCGCATCGGCCTCGTGCACTGACTAGCCGCGACGCGGCGTCGATCCCATGGCTGCGTTCACTCTTGCCATCGCTTATTCTCGCTCTCTTTCCCTCTCGCCTCAACTACCGGCCCGCGGCTCGCTCTCTCTCTCTCTCTCTCGATTCTCAACGCCCCTCTTTCGCTCGTACACGAGATTCCCCGACCACTTTGAAAATTCCGCCACGTATTACGGGTACGCATGTATACGTTCCGATTTACGGACACTAAGTATAACACAATGAGGAAACTCCACAATTACATCGCGTCAAGACGAAGGTGACTTCGATAACAAAATTTATGACCGGCTCGCTTCGAGTTTTGCGAAGAGACTGAGCAACGCAAGTATATTTTCTTGCCTTATACTTTTTATTATTCGACGATGAAAGGGTCGATTGTAATTAAACTGATCACTCACTGTTTTCGTTTCATCCTCTTCTTTTTTCGAGGTTAGAACGTCGTTACGATGCCGAGAGTCATTTTTTTCCTGCACCAATTTTTCCATCTGCTCATTTATTTATTTTGCCTGGACTGTTTTTATTGTTGAAACGCGTCGGATTAATTTTGAACGATTTCGTGTACGTTGCTTTACAGCTTCGGATTGCTCGTCGAAAAAGTTGGGGCCTCGAAAAGAATCGTTCGGAGCGTGCAGGGCGATTGCAATGCCCGTACACGTGCGCGCTGTGAAATTTGATGGATATGAAGCAGCGCCATTAAAAGTTTTCACAATTTGCGATAAGAAGCCACGTTGACGTACAGTTAAAAATTCTGTCTCGCGTATTATACTCCGCGCTGACAGTGAAATCGTGCAGTACGAGAGGCCGGTGCAACAATTATGACCGGCGAGCCCACTCGAAAGCCGGCGGAAATGCACGAGTGCGCGTCCACTATAATCTTGCCTGAAAACATACAACTCCCGGCAGGCCCAAACGGCCGTGGCTGCGTTCAGAACGCGCACTCCGCCCTCGTTCGATTTTTTTTTTCAGATCGCGAATTACATAAGGCAGGAAATTACTTTGTTCATCAGATACAAGTAATTGGAATAAAAGTTTTTTATTTAGCTGTAATTCATGTTCAACACGTTCTTAGTATTCAAGAATGTAAAAATAGGGCCCCGATAGTTTGCGACCTCTGTTTGAGAGTATTGAAACGAACGTGTACGAGTATTATCGACCGTCGAAAAGTTGAGAATCGAACTTGACTTCCGAGCTCATCGTATATTAGCTCGTCATTTTACAAGCAGTAAAAATTGTTTCAATAGGGTGGGTGCATCTAATCTCTGCCACTAGGCTATTAATTCAATAGTTAATTTTTAAAAATGAATATTTTTTATCTCCGAAAATGTGTTTAGAATATAACGTACAAGAAAAACATAGGCCGATATTAAGGAAAATTTTGATCGTACTTTGGCGACGCTGATTATGCGCAAACTTGTACAAAATTCGAAAATAAAATACTTCCTATCAGGAATAATGAATCGATTTTAAGAAGTGATTGTTGCATTCGGCAGACTTCAAATATTCGAAAAACCGATTAAATGAAATATAAATTTAATCCATAGAGATAAAAACAACTACACTTCTAAACTTTTAAATAAAAATCATCAATAAACGGACGCGAATTTTCGTGTCACTGCTGTGTGCGACCTGCGACAGCCTAACCTAAAAAGTAAACACGTGATAACCTCGATATTTCTTTCCCGCAAGAAAGAAAAACAAGAAGAAGTTTTATCGAGCGTGAGTTCGGGGAAGAAAAATAAAGACGGAAAATTGTATTCTTACGTAAAAAAAAACGGATTTTTTTTTCTACAGAGCTCGTATTTCATTGTTCCGTAAATGATTTGTTATCAAAAAGTCCGAGAGTTGTGCCGAGGCGGCAGGGAGCGGAGGAGGCAAGAGAACGAAATCGGATATAAAACATGAAAGCGTGGCTGGCAGGGTTATGCGTATGGGAGCATATGCATAATAAACTGTGGTCGCGCGGCGGCAGGCTGCCTAGGATGCGAGCACGATAACACTTTCGCGTGCATTGCGCCGAGCTCTGCGAGCTACACGACCCGGAAACTTAAACGAACCTTTGCAAGTCGACGAGGAAGGCAATTTAACCGCCGAATATTACGAAAGCTTTTGCGCTTCGTTGGAAAAGCGCCTGAGGACTTTTCGGATGGTCGCGTGAGTACATCTACACGTCAATGTCAATTTCGTACGTGCTCGCATGCATCTTGCATGTAAAAAAACCGCTCAAGCCTCTCTTTCATCACGTACATTTTTTTTTTTTTCGTTCAAGATTTTCTTTTCTAATGATTTATTCAGTTTCTAAGGCTGAGCCAAAAAAACTAACCTATCGAATTTATGGCTTTAAAAGGTTCTATTTATCGGAAAAAAAAATCTCTGCGTTGGGAAAAAATTTTAGCTCGGCTCGGCATTTGAAATTTTCCATTTAAATAACATGTAAACATTTTTTTTTAAATTAAAAATGGAATTACTTTTGAACGGTTCGAGCTATATAAACGTGACAAAAAATAAAACGCAAAGTACACACAAATCGAGTTTATATCAATTATTTTCATATACAAAATTATAAAAAAGAATGATGGTAATCAAAGTCTGAAGTTGAATAAAATAAACAAGACGCAAAGTACACACAAATGAGTTTATGAATTATTTTGATACAAAATTATAAAACATAGAAAAAGTAATAATAGTACGAAACACACGAAACAAATTGCTTTAATTAATATTATTTAATTAAATAATACGAATGACAGTATGGAGAAGGTGGGGAGGTTATTTTGTTTTATTTGATAAATGGGGCAAACGTTCTGGTGAATAAATCTTTATTATTGCTGTGGAGAGCTCACTGATGTAAACAAATAGTCGGTGAATGACATAAAAATGAGATTTCCATGCTGGATAGGGGAATTGTGTAGAAAATGCTCTGCAGTGATTTTCTCTTTCTTTCTCCGTGCTTTTTTTTCAGTTGCACGAATTAAATGGACTCTTCGTCAGAATTTTCAATGACAATTTCCCAATTGTCCGAGCTCTTCATCTCGTCCTGGCAATAGCAAAAAAAAAGAGTAAAATAATGACAAAATAGCCGAATAATAAGATAATAAGCAAAAAAAAATAATAATATAAAGAAAAATTGTGTCGAAGCTTTTCTGCGATGTTTATTTTACAAATAATATGTATTTCAATAATCTCATAATGATCGAAAAAAGCGTTTAAACAATGTTATTCCTTTAGTACGATCCCAAGTAAGAGGAAAAAAAAATCTTCTGTGAAGTACACGGCCTGTCACAAGTGTACTCGCGATATGAATCTTTTATAGAGAGAAAAGAGAGAGAGAGCAACGAGGATAAAGAGTAAAAGAAAAGACGTATGAAGAAAAATCCATGATGAAGGGTTGTTACCAGGCGAAAAGTAAGCGGACCGTATACGTTGGCTTGGATTGGCGAACGTCGACGTTGGGGTAAAAAGGAGATGAGAGGCTCAATGGCAAAAGAAAGAAGATTGTGTGCGGTTGCATGGAGAAAATCTCTCATAGAGGCTCTTATAGTCGCGGGATACACTCGTGACAACGGCTGCATTCTCTCGTTCCTTCGAGCCGAAAAGGGATCGCTGAAAGAGTCATGTGAATGAGACGACGTAAAAAAAAAAGAGTAGACAGAAAAAAAGTGAGAAAAAGACATATTAAAAGCTCGAAAGTCGAACTATCGAGAGGCTTCGCTTTTTGTTTCCCTTTCTTTTTTTAACACCGAAAAGTTCACCATTTTTTTGTCCCATACGAGACACACGTGGGTATGCTCTCGTGCACTTCTTTGTTTCCGGTTCGAGGATTATTTCCCAGATTTTCGAGAGCTGCGTTTTTGGACCGCAGAGAAAAAGAAAAACCCAGAGTTCCTAGTCTGCGTTTTATCGCGGAGAGTTTACGAAAACGAAGAAATTTTTTCGTAATTTTATTAAAATAATTTAACGACTCTTCAAACGTGGAAACCAGAATTTTTAAAAAATCTCTCACCTCGTAAAATGAAATATACAAAAAATGTTAATGAATTATATATACATATATTATACAAGGGTATATAGTAAATTTATGTATACGGTATATATGAAATGCAATTTTGATATAAATTAAAAGAAAATTGACTAAAGCGTGTTATTTGAATGAGCGAGATCTATAAGATTAGTTCATTTGTGAAATTGGCTTAGAGGAGCATAAAGAGTAAAGATGTTCGTCGGAAGTCCGGAGGACAATGCGGAAACGACGTATCAGGGTTAAACAGTAACCAAGTCAAACGTAAACCAGATTAGACGAAGGGATGAGCGTTCTGTTCCATTGGAGCGTTTGGATTCTCGGGCTCAGCAGTTCAAAGCTTTTCTCTGTGTAACTCGAAGATAGTCCGCGTCATACCTTTATATATCATATTTGATTAAACCTTTGTCTGTATTTACCCAGCAGTCAATTTCTTAGAATCCTCATTGAGAAATGAATTCACACTTTATTATAAGTATGACGTGTACGCATGTTATCGCGAATTAATTATAATTTTTATAAACACCATTCAAATATTATGAAAAAAAATTCAATTTGATAAAATAATAAAATTTTTATCTCATCCTGATTTTTAAATTATATTATAATGATTTACCATCACAAATTTTAACGAGTAAAAGTAATAATAAAGTATAAAATTGAGATCATGTCTCATCTAATTTGAGAAACATTTCTCAACTTTAGTTAAGGTGTTGTCGCATAAACCCGCGTGTATGCGAAAACCTTTAAGCAACTTCCATCGTGATAACGAGCCCTTAAGTATACCTTTGACGTGGATATTATCCCATACATCCACTTTCATGCTTTCTGTGCTAACGTTCTCAAGGATGATGAAGATGAAACACTTTGACTGTCCTTCTCCATAGTACAGAATTAAGGGTTGAAGGGATCGACTGCATTATCAAAGAACGGAAAATCAATAATAAAAAACTTTTGAAAAAATAATCCGAAAAAAAAACATTTTACTACCAAAATATATGTATAAATTCTGACATCGTTTTGGTAATATCATTGCCTAAAGTTGAAAGTAATTGGCATTATATTTGGTATTGAAAGATTAAAAAATTAAAAAAATGACGAGAATGACAAACGTTAATCAAACTCGTTCGAGCAAAATTTCCGTATCGCCGAAGCTCACCGTTCAACGATGCACGTATTATTCGTGTGCTAATTTGACTGCTCCTCCGATAGCGGTCGTACCATTTTTGCGAATCTCGTTACAGACGCCGAATCGCTTTTGTTGGAATAACTTCGTTAAATATTATAGCCGGGACGTAAATCGTTACACAAAAGTTTTACTTCATTCAAGCGTTTTAAACATCTGTTAACGAGGGTTTAACGAACCGTTATTATTCCGGATACACAGCGACAATTTTCATTTTGTAATCCAATTTTCGATCGCCGTATAACGTCCCGTGTTTTTTCGCAAGCACGTATTACCTGGGACTGTTCTATTTGGAAATAAAGTGGTTACGGATTATCGTGCATTTTTCACAAAGAAAAAAAAGCGATGTACACACAATAAAGCGGTATGAACCTCGAGCAAGATACTTTCGTGCATAGCAATAGAACTGAAAAATCGTATAAAAACTAAAATACATATTCTACCCAACACAGTCAAGCCAAAGAAAAATATTAAACACATATTAATACAGACGCCATGGTTATTGACGTGATGAGTGAAATAAATGTTAGTGGCGTATATGTTTTGTGATAAAAAAGAATTTTTATGTTTGAAAACTCACCTGATCGCTGTCGTGGCCTTGCCAGCTGTCGTGGCTCTGAAATAAAGAAAAAGTTTCTATCGTCAATAATAATTAATTAAAAACGTTAAATAATATGAAAATGCAATTACATTTATCGTTGATAAATTTAAATAATAATAATCTTAATAATAAAAAACTATATCTGCACCTGAGATTGAAAAGTAAATTTGAGATTTTATTGCGATATGTATGCGCGAGATCGATTTAGCCTAAGGAAATGAAAAGAATTTTGTCGAATTTGGCAAAACCGCGTGTATCCGACGATCCCCCGTTTCGATTTCACTTGAAATGGCCGTAAGCTGTTCGGATTCGATTTAAGACGGGTTCGTCGATGTGGAAAAAACGCACGTGACAAGTTCGCGCAAAACAAATTTAACCCTCGAGGAAAAGTTTTATCCGTGGCGCTGTCTCGAGGGATTTTTCAGTTCGACCTCCTAACTCTGCGATGTCATATTTTCCCTTTTCCATGTTCGTCCATTTGTATTGGAGAAAGCTACCTTCGTATTTATTTTCTATATTTCTTTGATGCTTGATGTACTTTCTTTCAAAACACTCACTGTCGGACCAGATTTAATGTCCGAAGAAATTTCACACGAAAATGTAACACTCTTTTTTTCAAATGTCAAAACTCTTCAAGAAAATCGCAAGATTTGAAATAACTGTTAATAATATACACATTAAAAAAATCTTTGATTTGTAGATAACATTTATAATTTTGTTTTTAATTCATCGAAGTGAAATAAAAAGAGAATAATTGATGAATTATTATCGACGATGTTTGATAATTACTCTGTCCAGCGTTTAATCGAACCTCTCTCGCCATAGTTATTGATATCGATGATTTTGTATCTCGAAAGCTCAAAGTAAACAAGAACCAGGATATCTATGGAAATAATAATGTTGCCATTGAGTTATAATCAGAATACGAGCAACAATAGTGATGTATCATTAATTATTGATGAAATTTCGTAAATTTATAGGTCTTCCGAAATTTCGTTGTGTGCTAATACATATTCGATGACGTATTACAATTTCCGGTTCGTCGATAATAATTGTTAAGCATGCATATTTTTTAACACTCTTACAGTTATATTGAGTAATTTAAAAAAATTATTTGCCATTTAGTGATTTTTATATAATTAATGGAATAATATTTTTTAAAAGTATTTAGAAGCAGATTTTGAAATTCATTTTGAGATAGTCTGATTGCGATTAATCGAGATTATTTTTTATTTAACTGCGCCGATCAATATATAATTTGTATGGAAAGAAAATATTTTAGAAAAATGTGGAGATTTTTCTTACACGAGCGACAACGTGACTGCTACGCGGTCGCTTTTTTCACATGTATCAATTAATATTTTGCTATTCTTCTAGGTGCATACTTCGTACAACTTATTCGCATAATGCGCACTCTATTCCAATTAATTCATTAGAGATTTCATCTCTTTTTTAATATAGAATACATCCGCATCGACATTTTTTAAAAAGTATTTTAAAACGATATATTATAAATTTGAAACACTATTCACTTTTCATATGATTGAAAATAACAGCACTGGAACTGACAATTAAACTTGTCGAATTTCTACGAAATGTTTTTCGGTACCAAACTACCCGGCGAGACTCAACACGTCTTACCCCGACACTTTTCACTGGCATACTGATTCCAAATTTCGTCATTAAATCGAACAATTAAGGTCTTAATCGGTTTTTCACTCGACCTCGACCGATCACCATGGAAACAATAATGACCGAGGGATTAACGAAAATTTGAAATTTTTTTTCCTCGTTACGCTCG
>JAPYYW010004528.1:0-11037 GCA_030522545.1 Cremastinae sp. A BG-2022a
GAATATCTCTATTTCTAGACGATGAATGTTATTAAAATTTGGTCACAAGTTAGGTATCACATTAATCTCAATGTATGCCAAATTTTAGCGAAAAAAGTTTAAAAATAATTTTCACATGAGAAACGATCGAACCTCCTTAATTGATATTGCAGAGAGAAGAAAAAATTAATAATATATATATATATGAAACAAAAAGATTAAAAATTAAAAAATTAAATTGGAATGTCAAGAATTTTCATATCTTGCTAAGATTATGTAACTTTACACATCATCTTTATGAATATACTGGTTAGAATTTTTAAATATCTTTGAAAATTAGTGTTGAGAAATTATTTTATGAGCTTCGCAATGAAAAAAAATTTCAAGTGAGTGTGGACAATTTTAAGTACAAAAGTTTTTTGCTTAAAAATATCAAGCACGACTATCGACTCACGAGCAGTGTTACGTAACGCATGTTTTTTTAAAAATTACATTTTATCAATTCCTAAATTGTTGTAGCCCAATTGAAGACTTTTTCATCTATAATAAATGCAATATAATTAATTGAAAAAATATTCGAATATTTCATTGTTCGAATATGAAGTCATTGGTTGTACAAACAAAGACATTTTCTGAAATGCACACAAATATTTTCCCATTTGGCCGGAACTTAATGAATGGAAAAGACCGGTCTCGAAATAATGTTAGCATGAAACTGGTTTAGAAAAGGGTCAATTCGGTGATTAATAAAAATTGATTGTACACCGATCGACAGTTATGCATGAGCAAGGCTTGGATCACGACTCCCCTGAGTTCTCGCCGTGCTTTTATGACATACTGAGATCGTTCTAATCAAAGGTACCTCGTAACTGGCCGGGGCACCGGTTACACACGTACACCTATGTTTCCTCAGTTGTGCAATAATAATTATACATTCTGAACTACTTTTTTTCACGAATACGATCATTTGCGAGGAAACTGAAAAATATTATCATTTTTCGATAATACTACATTTGTACAATAAGTTACCTAGTATTAAATTCCTCGTGTTCCTGTTATATTCTTAATAATTATTCAAAATGCAAAAAAAAAATAAAAAGCTGCATAACTTATTTAAGAACACAATCGTTCGCAAGAATTTACTCACATAAGAATTATTCAAATTTTTCGATATTACTATATATGTTATTATTAGTATTAAAGTTAAAAATTAAAAATATTATAATTTTTAAATTAGTCTATAGGATATTTGACAACTATAATATGACAAATTTAATCATCATAGTTGGTATACAATATAGATGTTACTTTACAGTAAAATCTAGCTTCGTTATTTCTCTCAGTGTTATTTTAGAGTCAATAAAAACTTTAATTGGCTTTTAAATTTACAGTATTGACATAGAAAATTATATTATATAAAATTTCATGACACAATTGTATGTTTTCAAAGGAAATAACTTATGTGAGCGGTCAATAACTTCTCTGCTCTACATTGTAAAGCTTGAACAATTTTACAGCATATTTTAATTTTAGATTGTTCTCTGATTACTTGTCGCAACAAGACCACCTTGAATATTAGTTATTAATGAAAAATTCGAAAGTTTCGTTAATTATTGATTTTTTTAATGAAAAAATATCTGGATTAAATTTTTTTTTAATTTCTTTAGAAAGAGCAATTTTGGGAGCTTGAATAATTCCACAGCATATTATTTTAATTTTAAACTATTCTTTGACTATTTATGATCACAACAATAATACCTTGAATAATATTTATTAATAAAAAATTTGAAAACTTCATAAATTATTGATTTTTTAAAAATGGAAAAATGTCTGGATTCTTCAATTTTCTTTCCTTATTTTGTCATTGGGAGCAACAATTTTGGGAGCTTGAACAATTTTAGATTATTGATTTTTTTAATGAAAAAATGTCTGGATTCTTCAATTTTCTTCTTTTTTTATTTATTTCTTTAGGAAGAGTAATTTTGAGAGCTTGAATAATTCCACAGCATATTTTAATTTGAAACTATTCTCTGACTATTTATGATCACAGCAATACTACCTTTATTAATAATAGTTATTAATGAAATATTATAATTATAATACTACCTTTATTAATAATAGTATTAATGATAATAATTTATTAATAATAATAATACTACCTTTATTAATAATAGTTATTAATGAAAAATTTGAAAACTTCATAAATTATTGATTTTTTGTTTAAATAATGAAAAAAATGTCCAAATTCTTCAATTTTCTTCCTTTTTTTTTCTTTAGGAGGATGTGCAGCATTATCTCGAGTAATGGCCATTCGGTGTAACGTGTTCCTTAAAAAGTGACAGTGAAGGAATAATCGCGAGACGGAACGAGCGAGGCAGCAGGAGGCGAGGGTTCTCTCACCGCGGTAACCGGGTAGGAGAGATTTGTCTTACTTCTCGAGTATTTACCTCGGAGCTTACGAGGTATAGCGTTGAGTATCGCCAACAGTTACCTTTCTGTTTCGAGACCGCGAGGATCAAACCGTTGCTTCGAGTTAGCTCAGCCGAAATAAAGTCGTTAAGTTTCGGATTTTCTCGTTACCGGTGAGTCAAACATAGTTGCACTTTGAACCTGTGTCCCCGTTCGTTTATGACCAAAAAATCGTTCTTATAGCAGATAAAAAAAATTTGAAAAATCAGCAATGTTTCGTGAGTTTACGAAAAAAAAATTAAAAATTCCATTTTTGGTAACTTTTTGTGAATTATTAATATCGAAAAATATATAGGTCAATTTTTGTTTCAATATAACGTTTTACAGAGTTTTTTAAAGTCGTTTTAAGGATAAAATGGTTAATTTTATTAGTGAATCAAATTATTTATAAGATTGCGTGTTTTGATGATAAAATTATTTTATAGTATATTTTGTTATTCTTGGCAAGGTTTGAGAACTTCACTAATTTATATAGGACACCCAATTTCTTGAGAAAAAGTTAATTTATTATAGTTTGACGATCAATTGATAATTTAAAAATATTTTTTCAACATTTTGAACATATTGTAAACTTTATTGAAACTTTTTGAGAAAACTGTAAAATATTTCAGTTGTGTTGAGATTTGAACCCGCCTACCTACTTACCTATACATTTTCTAAAACAAGCCCTGTACCGATTACCCTATGTGATCTTGAAGTTTCACGCTTAATTTTGTTACAAATACTAATATTGTTACTAATATTATTTTTAATTAATTAATTATTGTATTAATTAATTGATAAATAATTGGTAATTAATTTATATTTTCAAGAAATCGAATTTGTGAATTCTTCAAACAATTTGAGTATTTTGTTAAAGAGATGTATTTTGTCAAGTCCAACGGATATCGTTCAAATACGATATATTTTATCAAGGAATAATTATTAAATTGAATGAAATCCGCAATATTCTTTGAAGGAATTAAGTATTTAGTTGAAAAACATAACTTGAATTATTTATTTGAATTATTCGATTCAAATGTACATCAAAAGTTGATCGCATCATGAATAATTTCATTCAAATATTTCACTGAATTCATTCAACAGGCATTTTCTTCGATGCCACTAACTTTACTGAACCAAATATTTATTTCGTACAAATGTATAGCATATCTACTGAAGAAAATAATTAATTATTTTAACAATCGTAGCATTGAATCAACTATTTACGAATCAACTAAATATATTCAGTTGATTCAAACAAACTTTTTTCTCAGTGTACCATGGTAACTGGTATTTTATTCAAAGTTTAACAATTTGGTAAATGCGGGATAATGATAAACATCGCGATGTTATTTTTTTTGTCGGGGACTGACAATCTCTCTATTTGAGGATCCCCAGAGGACGCTCAGGTCCTTTCGAGTCTCAAAGTTTCGGGTTTGAGCGCCGACGTGTTGATGGATCAAACTCAAACGTCGAGCTCTCGACTTTGCGCTTTGACGCTCGTCGTCGTCGTCCTCATCTTTATGAATCCTTTGATAACGCCTCTCAAATAGTTCCGATCTTGAATACAAGAAGGCGCTTTGACGGCGCCGAGAGGAACCTCCAAGTGAACGCCGAGTTGTCTTTTTTAAGCCCGTGGCGAAATTAAACCACTCTGGCGAACTCGAGCAATTTTGTCACCAAAGAAAATAATTTAGCGATCTACTTCCTTCATATAGGGATCCGGTGCTCTTTTCACGTTAAAAAGGCCAAAAAACGTAAGAAATACATAATTTTTCTTTAATACGTAATTAAAGAATTGGGACGAATAGGTGTGTAGAAATTAATCGGCTTGATAGATAAATAATACTCTAAAAGGAAAATTTATTGAAAGAAAAAAGCTGTTGAAAGAAATACAGTGAAAAAAGTTGAAACAAAATAATAAAATTTGTTAGTACAAAGGATTTATAAAAATTTTGTTTGATGTAAGAAATGAATAAATTTTTATTTCTAACTTGGATTTAATGTAAAATCGTTTTACCGAATGGTTCAGTACTCCAAAGAAAAAATTCATTAAAAATCTATATCATTTTATTGAATACCCTAAACAAAAGTTGAAGTAAAATGATGAAATTTGTTCATATTTAGGATTTATTGAAATTGTGTTTAAAACGTGAGAAAATAGAATAATTTTTTGGTATGTTTCTAATGTGGATTAAATTTGAAATTGTTTTAATGAATGGTTCAAGAGTATCAAACTCCAAAGTTGCTGATATTCAATATCGCTTTTTATGCAAAATTCGTACATTTTCCCTGAATATAAATTTAATATTATGAGATTTTAGTGAATTATTTATTATACTATGCGTAGTAGTGAACATTTTTTATAGACAGTAATTTCTGAACGTTTAACTACAACTTTTCACTACAAAACGAATGTTTATCACCGAGTTGAAATCTTTATTGAGATGAAAAGTTCGACACGTGATAGTGAGGGGAAAACACGTGGTATCCTTGAAAGTTCCGCGATATCTGCATTCCAATTTTTATTGCCATATTTCGAGTGCTACCGGGTGAACGTACAGTCCAATTTGTCGATACTGTTCCATGAGGAAATACTTAAATGGAGAAATTCGTGGCTGCTCTTTACGAACGACCTTCACATGGTCATGGCCAATGGCAATGTGCAACTTTTTCAATGAAATTTCGTGCATCATCCAATACTTTTTTCAAAGGATCAAATGGAAATAAAATTTATCTTATTGTCTCTAAATAGATATATCAATTTTTTTATTGAGATTTAAATATTTATGTTTAACTTTTAAAAAAAATTATGATTCAAGTGTACGTAGAAATCATATTTTTTAAGAAAAAAGTATTTACAAGACAATTTATTTTAAATAATCAATTTTCAATTCAAAATCTATGTAATTTTTGAGAAATTTCTGTCTCAAAATATGTCAATGATTTTACATTAGTCAACGGGTATAGTCAAATTTTTGAATAAACACTGTCACGGTACAACATTAAAATTAAATTTACACGTTGATTTGATATCAAATATATTTTATGCAAATTTTCTTCAAAATTAAAAAAAAAGTACAGTATTTGGATAGAACCTTGGAAACATTGAAACAAAGAATGTCTACCTACATTCTTCAATGATAATTTACTTCCCAAATAGATTGAAAGGCTTTTTACAGCTTTGAAGAAATCTCAGCGAAAGGGAGATTAATCTTCGTCGATAAAGTTAATCGGAGTCCCGTAGAAAGTGTTGTGAATTGGGATAAAAAAGAAGAGAGTCGGGATGAATAGGAAAAAAGGGATAAAAAGCTGATTGAATTGTCGACGTTCGAGAGCGCTAATTCAACTTTCCAGGCTCGCTATCAAATCGTATATAGTCTCGGTACCCACTCACTTCAAGGACATGTTTTACGGATCAATGGCCTTCAAGATTGTACACTAATAACTCGACACTTTACATTTTAATATACATTTTACACGATTTACATTTTAGCTACCATTTTACACGATTTATATTATATATTATATATTTATATTATATTATATTATATATATATTTATATTATATTATATTATATTATATTATATTATATTTCGAAAAAAATATTTTGTTCCAATAATCAAATATATGCTTCTTTTTTATTTATTTTAATCAGTTTATTTATTTATTGTCAGATATTGAATTGACGATTTATATTACTTTCAATTTAACATTGATTAAAATCATTAAATTACGATTAAATATTAACTACTTTTATGGTCATTTCAAAAAAATTATATTCCCAGTGTTCTGTGAACAACATTTGTTAATTTAACTGAAATTTAACTGTTACATATCAGTGGAAATTTTCTAACTAAAAATTTACCAAATAAAAATTGTCCAAGGAAAAATATATTGAACGAAGAATGTTTAAGCAAAAAATTTAATTTAATCTACAAATTTTTTTTATAACTTGAAGTTAAAAATTTTTTAAAATTAAAAAATTGTTAAGCTAATAATTTTTTACTAATTTCAAGCTAAAGATTTTAAATTAAATTCTGATTCTCAGCTAAGAAACACGTAAACGAAACTATGCATTAAAACCTTTTGCCCCATCATCTTTGTATATCATCTTCAAACGATCTCGGTCGACTAATTTTATCGAAAAACATCGCAGAGACTTCAGTTTGATTCGACACGCGTGGGCGTGTATGCAAAAATGCGAAGAGGAGCGAGAAAAGCTGGTAAGAACGAGACGCAATCCGGTTTTACGCTCTGATTGCTCGCCTCTCGCTTTTGTGTACGTTCGAAAACGCGCGAAACTCTCCGCTTCCACGGGAATAGATAAAAGCTCGCGCGAAACCGTATATACACCATCGCCGACTTTACGTCATATACTCTTGAAAGTTTCATCGAACGAACCTTCTATCCAACTTTTTTTTTTATTTGAGACGAATTTTTCGAGACTGGGAGAAATTCAAACGTCAAGATCGTCAGTTTTTCGCCTTATTTTCATCGAATGAGAAAAGTACATTTTTCTTTTTCCCTTCCTGGAGAAATTTCGCGGGGCGTATCGCAGTTTCCAATCAGATTCGTTGATGATACAATTCTAAGGTAAACGTTCCAATAGATAGACATGTTCCAGTTGGACGTTTTTTGGTTATATTATTTTTAATATTTCAATTATTTTTTTCTCAATAAAATCATATAGATTATTTTTTTCCATATACAATGAAGTTTATTTTTCATAACGTTAATTTATTGCAACAATCTCGCTCAACCTTAGAGACAGGTTCGATTTTCTGTCTAACTATTGGAACATTCTACATATTCAAATGTTCAAGTATTTATTTACTAAAAATATTATCTAAAATTAACACATAAAATGAATTTTGGATGACTAAGATATCAGACAATTGTTTAGATGTGAATTTGAAGCAGATTTTTTTTGTTTGAATATTTTTTAAACAAAGATACAGTCTGAAAACCTTCAGCTGTATCAACTATTGGGGCGTTTACCTTGTTGTAAAATAACAAAGAGAATAAATGGTCAGCACGTAAGAAACCGACGAACCTTTCTCTGCAGTCTAGATTTGATAAAACATCAGTTACATTGAATTATATTCTTCGAGTCGTTACACGCTTCGTTTACTTTCGATTAATTCGCGTTATTATCGAGTAATAACAAAGACAAGTAAGTAATCCGTTTATACGATCTTTGTACGAAAAAAAATACAGGATTTTTATTGAATAAGATTGTCAAAATTGAGTCAGTTCTTAAAAATGACGATAATTATTTTAATTTTTATTCAATAAGATTTTTATTCAATAAGATTGTCAATTGAGTCAGTTCTTAAAAATGACGATAATTATTTTAATTTCAAGGATCGTGATTGTTTTGTTAATTTGACTGATCATTATTATTAATTGAAATCTTATTATAATTTTGTAAAAACTGCAATTATTGTCTTATTGTACATCAATTACTGGACAAATTCTTTGGACTGTAGAAAATATTGTAAAATGAATTATCAATTGCCAACGATTTATTAGACTGCAATCAAAATCTTGGGTTTTGAACTGTAATTAAACACTTATAATCATCATCTTATTATTTGTAGTCTGCGATCCTTTCATTTTCTCGACTTATCGCAGCTTTCATCGTACACGAAGTCTTGCTTGAGTCGCGACAAAACAGTGCCATTGTTCTTGGCATTGCTATAGAAAAGCCGGAAGGAGAAAATAACGCGTCTTTCATGTTTCCGAACCCTGTACGATTCTTCATTCGAATCACGTGTCGATTCTCCGAGGAAATTCCATTTCTCTATCGTTCAAAGTCTTCATAATAAAAAGTATTCCGAAAAACACGAATGAAATATTTCGTGCGTACTGCATATATTTCCGTTTGATTTATACTATGTATCAAGGATTTTATTGTATTTAAAATTGAAAAAGAAGAAATTTTAAATATTGATATTAAATATTTTATATATTTAACATATTAAATATTAAATTTTTAATATGACATATTAAATATTCACATAAATGAAAATATCTTATTCAGAAGTATGCCTTCAAAAATAAATCTTTTAAATATTAATATTAAATATTAAATACTTCATATTAAATATTAAATTCTTAATATTAAATATTAAAACTTAAATATTACATATTAAATATTCACATAAATGAAAATATCTTATTCAGAAGTATGTCGTCAAAAATAAATCTTCACTAAAAAAATTTTTTAAATAAAAAATTATACCGAAAAACTAACATCAAAATTTGAACCGTTATGAGTTTTTTTTTAAAAAAATGATATGTATTAATGTTTCAAAAATTTCACTCTTGGAATTTGCTCTTAAAATCGTAACGAGACTCTTTAGATGTCCGCAATAATATTTCTTTTGTTAATTTTCTTCAGCGTGATTACAAAAAGTCAAGTTCAAATTTACTCGAGCCTTTTTCTCGTCGTTACGTAAGCGGAGAAAAAAATTTATACCGCAGCGTTTGTTTGAATGGCAGAGCGATCGAGGTGAGAAAAAGTACGGAGGACGAGGCGAATTTCTCGTGGATGAAGAAAGGATGAAGGAGAACGTGAATAACGGGACGATCGTGTACGAAGGACGGTCGCCTCGATCGCCTTTCGAAATATCAGGCGTGAGAAATATTTAAAGATTTACGAGAGCGAATGCTCCCATTAATTTCTCAAAATGGAACAATAATTACTTCATAAAAAGTCTTATATTTTAAGACAAAAAAATTTTTTGCTTTAATTTGAGATTAAAAACACTTTTTTAGTTTTAATTCGAGACTAAAAACACTTTTTTAGTTTTAATTTGAGACAAAAAACACTTTTTTAGTTTTAATTCGAGACTAAAAACACTTTTCAATCACAATTTGAGTCTAAATAAAACTTAGTAAAATTAAAACTAAAAATTTTCTCAAATTGACACTAAAAATGTAATTAAATTTCGTATTTATGTATATTTACTTATTTCATTAATTAGCTATATTACCTTAAAATTTTTAATATCGAAAATTATACCCACTGTATATATAATTGTCTAGATTAAAACGTAAAAATCCAATTATGTATGCCGTTAGATAAAATACTTTCCAAAACGCTCCGAATGTTCACAAACTATTACGAGCGAGCTCTAAAAAAATTCAAGAGCACGGAATAATGACGCTTTTAAAAAAACATCCATAAAGTATATTTTCACTCGTTAGATTCTCTTATTGTACGATTTAACACGTTCCTTAATTCTATGAATAGCGAGAGGAAAAAAATGCGGTGAAAGATTTTTATATAGAAATAGCGAATAAAAACGGTTTTTTTTTCTTTCTAATCGTCAAGACAATCGTAACCAAATCCGGCGCGAGAAAACGAACTTTTAAGCAGGATGTCTTTCAAAAATGTTGATTAAAAGAAAAATGTATCATTTTGAGATGAAATTATTGGAAAAGTTCCCAGCTACAAAATCCACACAGAAAAACTTATCTTTACCGACCATTTAATGAAAATATTCGTAATTGAAAATTCGATTTTTAACATTGAGTAGACGTGAGAACATAATTCTGTACCTTTATTTTAAAAAAGCGATTGTGTTTTGCTCATGAGTGACTCTTTATAAAAACCGTTTATTATATTCATTAAACATTTAAAAAACTGTAGAAAAAAAGAAAAACTTGAGGTTTCGGGACTTTTGTATTAATTATTAACGATAAATGACCATAAAACGTTAGCTAAAGCTCTATATAGTAATACGCTAAGCATTGACAGATTTTCTAACCTTAATCAAAACAACAACTTTAATAAAAGTTTTAACGTTACTAAATATTACTTTTTGGATCACCACGATAATAACTCTTAATTCCTAAAAATTTGACCCTTCATTTTAGTAATCTAGAATTACAATAAAAAGTATATGTTTAAAAAATAAATGTGTAAAAAGTATTTAACTTGACACTTGGAGGACATCCTTAACTGCTTAGCAGCGCGGTGTTTATTTTTAAAATTGAAAGAGGAGAGGGCCATAAATATTCCGGGCTTTAACCAATTTTGGTGACAATTACTTGGCTCGCCGCGACAAAATGAGGATGACGAAACTATAAGCTATAGAAAAAAAGAGCACGAGCTTATTGGCGGCGCGGAGTTATTTATTTTTCGATCGGCGGAGACTCGGTTTCCGATGGAGAAACGAATCGGCCGTTTCTCGGACGATGTAAATCCAATCTTCAAGCCGTTGAAAACGTTGACGCGAGAGCCATGCTTAACCGAGCGCAGTGAACGAGCTCGCAAATTTAGAAATCGATATCTCGCGCTCCTCTGGCCTTGAGCCATCAAACTCGTGCACTGGTAATAAACTATTCAATATTTACGATATTATACGAGCATTTCTAATATATTCCGAGTCCCTATCGAACGATTGCTCTCCACATGTTATTCAAATGATCTGCTTTTTTTATGAAATTGAAATTGAGTAATCTAAAAGCATGTTTTATCATTATAATTTCATTTCGTCGAAAATTCTTTGACGTAATCAATTTTCACGCATTGTTAGGGAAAACATCTTACATCAAGGAAGTACAAAAAATTGTATAAAAATAAAAATTGCATA
>JAPYYW010004529.1:0-13777 GCA_030522545.1 Cremastinae sp. A BG-2022a
TTACAACTAAATATATAAGTAATCAAAGTTGCCGGGTTAGGCTAACCCATGTGTGTACCGAACGTAACTTGAAATAAGTGTGTACCCTGAGGGTTAAAGGTTCTTTTAAAAATACTCATGCATGAAAAGAATTCAAAAGAGATGAAAAATGTGAGTCACGAGTTAATTTTTAATAAAAAAAAACGCCAAAAAAACTTTATCGATATTATTATATAACTGCGGATCTATAAAGTTAAACAAATAATAAAAACAGGGATGAAAAATTCAAATGATTGTGAAACATGAGTGAATATTTAGTTGAAAAATGAACGAAAATGTCAAGGGTGCTACGAAACAATGCGAGCTTTGATGTTTCCCCTTGGGAGAGTGAAAAATTAAGGCTCTCATGTAAATTGCGTGAAGCACGTCTCTATATATATGCTTCGAGCTTCAAACTTCCCTCGTTCGAGCGTCATTGCATAAACATGCATGTATTCTTGGACTTGAATATTTCACGGTAATTCTCGGGTTACCGTCTCTGTGTAGGTAAAAATTCGAGGATACATTCCAAGTTGGGCGTGGAAATTAGATTTTCAAGTTAGCGACATCAAAAATTAACGAGAAAATATTTCCGTTCTGATTTTTTTTTCTTCAATGAAGAATGGTGCTGTCGTTATAAATTTTATATCAGACTAACTTCTTCAATAAAAAATTTTATAACGTCAACCATATAGTGTATAAAAGGAGTAGGAAAGGGTGGGACACGACGGCCCCCTTAAGCCGGTAACTATTATTGTTCGTGACTTTTAACCTCTAGGTCAACCTAATTTGATCCTAACTTAAATAAATCCATGAAGATTTCGCCAAAACTCAAAAAAAATTCTGGGGCACGACAACCCCCCTCTGAATAAGCTTAAATTTTTTTTTGTTGAAGAATATTTTAACCATAAAAAATTTTTTCGAACTTTTATTATTCCATGGATTTGAATTTTATTCGAAAAAAAATTTCTTTAGCTGATACAACCTGTTTCTCTCTCCCTACCCTGATTTTGTTTAAAACAGCAAATTTACTTATATAATGATTTCTTATTTTTAATTAAAATATTGTAGTTCAACTAAATTTAAATTTGAAATTACACAGCTAAATAAAACACGGCATACCGACAGTTGTTTTAGTAATAGAGTTTTTAACGCTAACATCGAGTGGCGCTTTGAACATTGAAAACAAGTTTTGAGAAGTGTATTATGTGATTTCATTCCGTGTTGGCGGTAATAACTTGATAGTATCTCGATGTAATTTATTACCTATCGAAAATTTCCATTCCATGTTTCATTTGAAGTTTAATTTTTATTAATGTTTAAAAAAACTTATTATAAATATTAATAAATGTTGTTGTTGAGTTATTAATGTGTTTTGAATAGATAATTACTGTTTTAAGTTCAAAACATTGTGTTTTTAATTTTTCATATGCTATATGTAATTTTATTTTTTGTTACATGTCCCAGTTTTATTAAAAAATTTTATTTATTCATTTTACCCACGATATAGTCCATTGGCCTAAAAGAGCCTCAATGAATAAATTATTTAAATTTATCGCAGATTGAAAAAAAAAATTTTTTGTTACAAATTTTTTCTCAGTCCATTATCTATATCGCATATTAGCCTAAAACATCGTTAAAACATCAGAGGTGTCATGATTTCACAGAAAATGAAAAAAAAAATTTACCAAATTTTTTTGGGGGGCCGTTGTGCCCCACCCTCCCCTGTATAAAAAGGTTACAGATAATTAGCATCAGAAATTAAATTAACAGCAATGCTAATTTATCATGATCAAACGATCATCTATCATTAGTAATTCATATGGCATTTCGAAGAAATTTGAATCCTTAGATTAACGGGGTAATTAACGAAAAATATGTATGATCATTTGAAAATGAAAATTGATAAATTATTGTTATATTTAATGCCTGCTGACAATTGAACAAAGTCAACTTGCACTTTAGAGTTCAATTTTTATTTTTTAATATTCTATGGTTACCATTTGTGTTGTATCTTTTTTTAAGGAGGTTCACGCGTTTGTTCGCCCGCGCGCATTCATTTTACGTGTAAAGTTGAGGCAAAAATCATCAACTGAAATTATTTTGAAGATAATTTGACGAAAATTAATATTTACGTTCCTTGATGGAATATTAAAATACGTTTAAAATTTAAGGGTGATTTACCGTGCAGATATCGAAATATTTATTATGTAAAATTGTTACTTTTAACACACGGTCTTATGAGAAGCCATTAAAAAAAGCGATTTTCAAAGATAAATATCTCGATTTTTAGACGGTGAATGTTATTGAAATTTGACCACTATTTGGATATCATATTAAACTCAGTGTATGCCAAATTTTAGCAAGAAAAGTTCAAAAATAATTTTCACGTGGTAAACGCGTGAACTTCCTTAATACATATCCTACATATCCTTAGCTGATAACTCAAAATAAAAAAAAATTAAATTTTCATTCAAGGTGATTCGAGTGGTTGCGGGATAACGGAAAAAGTCGCCGAGTGGATGGACAAAGTGCAGAATTCCGCAGAGCCCGAACCACCGCTTCCATCTTCCGAAAATCCAAAAAACGAGAAACCCACAGTCGAGCCATGGAACGGGGAGCCCGAAACACCCGGTCACAAGTACTCGCGAGAAGCGAATAATCCAGAACGTCATCACAGAACTCGAAGGGCCACCAGGCCTAAGGAGGACAACAAAAATACTTGCTCACTCTTTATACAAACAGATCCCTTCATATGGCGTCACATATCAGAGCACGTGAGTATCTCCTAACACTTTTGTAACATACTTTTTTCCTCAATAAACAATTCATATTTTTTATTCTTTCAATATTTTTACCTTTTTCAAAATACAACAAAAATATTTTATTCTTATTCTTGTTTAAAAATCAACAAATTCGAAAAATCGTTAATTTTTTTAAGATTTCATTGAAAATTTGCATAACTCTTTTTAATACTATCTGATTAAATTTTGAAAATTTTTACTACGTATTAGTTTGAAATATTTATTGATAAGAAAAAAACAAACATTTTTTTGTACTCTCTTATATTATGCAGCTTATTTTAAATAATACAATTTTCAATACTACATCTTTAGATTTTTACCAACTGTTACCGCAGTATGAAAAAAAAATTGTAGTTTTTTTATAAAATTCTTTATTAAATTTTTTTGCATAAATCTCTGCATATACTGTATTAAGGAAAACAGAGATATTTCTCTTACTTAAACAAAAAATTAGTAATTTTTTTCATATTTTTCGTATATACGTGGCAAGTGAAGGTCATCTTGAATGACCCTAAATGTAAATTATGTTGATCTTGAATCAACTTGTAACAACTTTACTTGATAAACTTGAGTCAAAAAATAGCTTGGTATAAACGAAGAAAAACTAGGATAAAACTTTTGAACATGACTACATATAGTGCTAGAACTACTTTAATCAAATTGAAGAATAGATGAAAAAACAGCGATATAGAGGAAAAAAGGACAAATGAGAGGTAAAAGAAGTCGGAGAGTAAATTTGAAAAAAAAAATAGCTCGGAGCTACATAGAAATTGATGAAAAAGTTGAAAGAAAAAAATTTTTTTCAAAAATTCAAAAAGTTATAACTTCAAAATGGCTGCATAATAACAGCTAAAAATTTCAGGATATTTTTTTTTGTAACACAGAGAATGTATTTTCAAAGTTAAAAAAAAAAATTGGAGGATGTCGCCCGGTGAGCTCGACATTATTTGGTGAAATGACTCATATATAGTTCATCTCATCTCTTTTGTGTCTTCGGTAATATCTGGAAAATATCGTGCAAATGCCGAGTCTCTCCTCACTCCGCTTCACTTCTTCATTTTCCACTTTCTCAGTCTGACTTCTCATAAATTTCATTTCGTACAATCCCACCGTTACGTCAGAGCTCCAATCGACCATCTGGATCTCGAATATCGAATTATGTAGCTGATCATTGCGATTGATGAAAAAAAATACAGAGCTTGAAAGAAATGCATTCGTCTGAGCATGAAAAAAATTTCATTTTTTTTTCCTACTCTACTTCGTTCCTCAGGATGGATCATTATTTACTTCTTTTCACGTATACTCTTTTCTTCGTTGTATTTGATGAACGTTGGAAATGTCAAAGGAACAGAAGTATTGAAGTATGGATGGCTTTTGTTCGTAGCTTCACGGAGATCCCGAAAAGACGAGAGAGGAAATATTGTCCCTCATAGCGCATCACGTTACAGCGGTGAATTACATCTACAGGGATACGAGATTCGACGGTAGAATCGAACACAGAAACATCAAGTTTGAAGTTCAAAGGATAAAGGTAGTTAATGCATTTTCTGTTTACTCGATCCTCCTCCTTTTCCTCCTTTTCCTCCCCCTCCCCTCCTCTTCCTCTTCTCTTCACTGCTGAATATTATGAATTTTTGCCCCGTTCGCAGATCGATAACGACACGGCCTGTTCGCCACGTCCAGACTCCAAGCCTAATGTCTTTTGTATGGAAAACATCGACGTCAGTAATTTTTTGAATCAACACTCCCTTGGAAATCATGAAGACTTTTGCCTCGCTTACGTTTTCACGTACAGGTCAGTTATTTCCTTTTCCTCTTTCTTAGCCATGTCTCCCTAAATTCGTTGATTTTTTTTACCTACAGAAGTACTCACACTTTTTTTAAGATACTACCAGGAGGTTCAAAAAATTCCCAATTTTTTAATTTTATTTTTCGATTCCTCAAAGCATCAAAAATCACTCCTTAACATTTTATGAAAAAATTCTGAACAGAAAAAAAGTTATAGCGATATATGCAGCACTCTTCGAGAAATATAAAAAAGAATATGCGTAAAAAACTTTAAACGCGTTTTTCTCAAAACGACTTTTTTCTCATGGCGGATAGTTAATCTCCGGATTCACTGGACCGATTATCACAGGGCTTTTTTCACTTGTTTATTCAGGTGTTTTGCACAGAGGAACCCACCGCTTTTTTGCAAAAAAGTTATCAACAAAAAATTTGACAACACAGAAAAGATAAAAATGGTGGTTTCTTTTCAGTTTTTTGTCAAGCATAGGCCATTTTTTTATTTTTTTTACTTTTTTGCACATCGGTGGTGGATTGCCATGTAAAAAATCTTCCTCTTTAACGTGCTTTTTCCTGATTTTTATTCAGACCTCCCAATCCGGAGATTATCCGATTCAAATATTAATATTTGATTCGGAACTCGAATCAAATCATTCGAATTTTCGAATAATTCGAATAATTGGAAATTTTTCAAATAATACGAAAAGAAAGTTCAAATAATTCGAAAATTAGCGAATTATTCACGAATTATTAAATTATTCGTAAATTTTTGTTTTAAATTCATGATTTGTTATCCTCAGCATTAAAATATAAAATTTACAAATAATATACATTTTATTTAAACCATGAAATAAAATTTCAAAAATAGAACAATTAGAATAGTTTTTTTTATGAGAATGAAACAAAACATGAATATTCGATTCGATTCGATTAGAACGATATTAGCCTAATAGACAAACACCCCTAACAGGCAATAGTAATAGGTAATAGGTATACCTTAAATTAATTAATATTAAATTAATCATTGTCATACATTATGTATACAAAATCAAACATTTTTTCTTTTATTAAATATTCAGAATAATTACAAATTTATTCTGATTAATTTCAAAAAAAAAATTTTTTTTAATAAAAAGTTGAAGATTAATGATTTATTCGAAAACAGAGATTTCACCGGAGGTACTCTCGGTCTTGCTTGGGTCGCTTCCGCTTCCGGAGCTTCGGGAGGAATTTGCGAGAAGTACAAAACTTATACGGAAACCGTCGAAGGAATGTACCAATCGACGAAAAGATCCCTGAACACTGGAATAATAACGTTCGTTAATTACAATAGCAGAGTTCCACCGAAAGTTTCACAACTGACTCTGGCTCACGAGATTGGTCACAATTTTGGCTCACCTGTAAGAATTATTGCTCAAATACTCGAAATCCAATTACGTATAAAGCAAACAGTTTTATTCGATAGATTATACCTTTTATATGAATTGCCAGAATTATAACTATCAAATATTTATATCTGGATTAAAAAGAACCAACAACTTAACTCGCGGTTATTCGTACAATCTCTGTTGAAATAATTATCCAAATATTGACAATGACATTAAATGGACTGGTAGTTTTTGTCTCAAGAGATAATTCATGAAATGGGCTGTAGGAAATATTATGCATACATTTAGAGTGAATGAAAAATTTAATTGGTCTTTTAACCGAATTTGTTCACGACAGCATGATTTTCCACCTGAATGTCGACCCGGTGGTCTCCATGGAAATTACATCATGTTCGCTTCAGCCACGAGTGGCGATCGGCCGAACAATAGCAAATTCTCCAAGTGCAGCATAGGAAATATTAGCAATGTTCTCGACGCAATAGAGGATAACAAGAAGAGAAATTGTTTCACAGGTGAATCATCTATCTATATAAATAAAAATTGCCACATGTATGACGTAGCATAACTTGAGAACGGCTCGATCTATTTGGCTGATTATGGTTTTATTATATTCGTTATTGTTAGGACAAGGTTTTTCTGCAAGATAATGTTTACATAATCCTCGGGAAAAATCAGAAATGTGGATGGTAAAATTTTAATGTCATAGATGAACTTGTGGGAAAATCATCTTATATATATGAGCAATTCCACCTCAATCAACGACGATTTTAAGATGACTTCTTCAATTTTTTAAAAATTTTTTAATATGTTATTGTAGATGCTAAATAAAGTATCCGTACCTATTTTTAGCACTCTATCTTGACGCGTACAAAAGTTTCGCAAATTTCTTAAAATATTCATAACTTGCACAATAGTTAAAATATCGTAACTTAATAAGGGATCATTTTCATTGTTCGTTAATGTACATTTTAAGAAAAAAATATTTTTAGTGTCTTTTTAGCCGTTTTAGGCTCAAAAATTGAATTTTCTTTCAATGGGACCCCTTCGATATTTTTTATGAAAAATTCGCAACATTCTACGTAAAAAAATAAAATTTTTGAGCCCAGACCGGAGATGGGATTCAAATAACTTCAGAACGAAAAAAAATGTCCATAGTCATAGAGCGAAAATGATCAAAATTACAAAAAAAATTAAAACATTTCTTTTTTTTATACGAAATTATTTGATACTGACCTTCGGTCTAGGCTCAAACATTTTGCTTTTTAATGTAGAATTTTATAAATTAAAAAAATATCGAAGGGGTCCCATTGAAAGAAAATTCAACTTTTGAGCTAAAATGGCCAAAAAGACACCAAAAAAATGTTTTTCTCAATTCTAAATTTTTGATAAAAAAAAGTACATTAAAAAAGAAAAAAAAATAACCTTTTATTAAGTTACGATAACTTCATTATTGTAGAAGCTACAAATATTTAAAGAATTTTACGAAATTTTGATACGCGTTAAGATAGATAGACGGCTTTAAAAATTGGCACGAATACTTTATTGTACATCTACAGCAACATATTAAAAAATTAAAAAAATCGAAAGGTCATCGTGAAATCGTCGTTGAATCGAGGTGGAATTGCTCATAAAAATTTAGCTTCGGTATGTTTGTGTTCACAAAACTCAGAAACTAGACGATGAATTGACTTGAAATTTTCACTAGACATTGCATTGCATTGCATTTGAACAGAATATTATGTTCATATATACTTTTTATTCCGAAATTGCAGCGGTAACATAACATTTGAAAATATTTGACAAATGACTATATCTTCAAGATGCGATGACTTAAAAAATAATTGATAAATTAACAATTCTAGCGCCATTCTCTTCATTTTGCCAAAATCTTTAAAAATCACTCTTAGTAAAGTTGATTTCGTCAAGAGAAAGGAAATTCACGAATTCACATTGCACAAGCAAGAAAAACTGATTTTTGGATCATTTTTTGAATTTTTCAATATGAATTATTAGTTTGTGCCCTGAATAAGTAGCATTTTCGGTATCCACAGGAAATTTCCAATCGAATAAGATCTTAAAATTGAAAAAAAAAATTCCCTGAAAAAAAGTTTTGCGAATTTTCGAAGGTATTTTCATTTTTTCAATAATCTTCAAGGCGTCATAATTTTTCAAATAATTGATGGAATAATATAATTCTTCCGCCATTCGCTTCATTTTGCAAAAATCTCCAAAAATCACTCCTAACAAAATTGGCTTCGTCGTGAGAAAGGAAAGAAAAGACTCAGTGTGACGCCTGTAAGAATTTTTTTTTCAATTTTAAAGAATTCATAGAATTCATATTAAACAATCCAAAAAATTGGATTTTGGATCGATTTTTTTTATTACTGCGAGGGCGCTGCTAGTGAGATACAAAATTGTTAAAAAAAAATCAGGAATCTTGTCAATATTGATCCACACCTTGGTTCTTATTTATATTTTTTTACCATTCCATATTGACATATTTCGCTTTTTATATGAAATAGCATCGGCTGGTGCTTTCTGTGGCAACAAAATCGTGGAGGCTGGCGAGGAGTGCGACTGCGGTTACGACGACGTCGAGTGTGTCGACAAATGCTGCTATCCACGTCAAGTCTCGGATTATGACAAGAGTCATAACGAAACTGCCAAAGGCTGCAATAGGAGAAAGGGAACCCAATGCAGGTTTGTCTCTCTTTTTCTGTACATTTTTCGATTCTCTTGTTTTTTTTTCTTGCTTTTTCGTGAAAATTGATAAAAAATACTTTTCTGCGCAGTCCAAGCCAAGGTCCTTGCTGCTCGAGCGAAACTTGTCAATTCGTCTCGCTGTACGACAAAGTACAATGCAAGGCCGAATCCGATTGCAGTTACAATTCAACGTGCAATGGAAAATCTTCCGAATGTCCTGTGTCACTGCCGAGAGCCAATAAAACTCGTTGCAACGAAGGAACTCAGGTAAACGAGTCCTATTGTTCTCCTCTATCTATTTTTCATCCAATTATCTCGCATATTAAATTTTTCATTACTTTTGTGTTATTTCTCACTTAAAATATTATTATTAAAAATAATTATTTATTGTTATTGCAGTTGTGCATCAATGGCGAATGCACCGGGTCCATATGCCTCGAGTGGAACCTGACCGAGTGTTTCCTCACGAGTAACATAATACCCAACATAGACAAGCGAAAGCTTTGCGAATTGGCGTGTCAGAACGGCACCGACACTAGCACTTGTCGAAGTACCAGTGAATTTGCATCGATCGTTGGTTTGCCAATCGGTGGAATAAGTCTCAGACCGGGTTCACCTTGTGACAATTTCCAGGTTGATCGATCATTCTCTTTATTATTTTATATCTGTTACAAATTAGATCAGGGGGAGGGGCAAAATGAGCTCCTAAAATTTTTTAATGTGCAAAGTGTTTGGGGGTTAAATGAGCCCACTAGGTTTTTAAAAATCTACAAATATTATTTCGAGCACAATAGACATGTAAAATTTTTATCAAGGGTAAAGGAATAATGAGAGTAATGGAATAAAGGGTAAACTATAAGTCACGAATTCAACAGCATTTTTTTCCATAATTATTCTCCAGAATGAACGTATGGAACGATTTCAAAGCGCTTCACAGTCCATTTTAAATATTGTATGTTTTAGCACAAAAATAAATTTTTCTTAAATTCGTCAATTATTGGACAGAAAAGTAACAAGAAAATTTTATTCAAGTTTCTAAAAAGTTCATTTTGCTCCAAATTTGTATCATTAACTGTTAGTGCATTTTTAAAACTCACATTATAACATTTTTTGGGGGATGGCCCATTTTGCCCTACATTTTTCGATTTTTCATTTAATAGTCGACATAGCAATTTAATACCAAATATTTGACAAGGGGCTAAAGAAAAGTGAAAAAATAGTGGAGAAAAACGGAGGTTTAAAGCATTTTTTTAACGCTTTGGTAAATTTTTTATGATAAATATTCTTGACTGAAACAAATTAAACGCTTCAGGGATACTGCGACGTTTTCCTCAAATGTCGAGCTGTCGATGCCGAAGGTCCGCTTGCCAGATTGAAGAACATGCTGTTCAACAAGGAGACACTCCTAACCGTAGCTCAGTGGATGACGGTGAGTTAACTCCTAGACAAAAATATTCCACATAAAGTTGTGAACGTGTAATTTCAAATATAGTTTTTAAAAAATAAAAAAAAACACGCTTTTACCATTTACCATTAGGTAAATCCAATTAAAAAGAAATAATTTTTAATGTAAGAAAAAAATAATAATCGAGAATATTAAAATTATTGTGAAAAATGGTCACGCCTTCTAATATTAATAATTATTGACATATCGAGCACCCCACGCTTTTTTTATAATAATATTAATAATAGTTTAAATTGAATCTGACCGATTTGAGTGAGTAAAAATCAAGTTTTAAAGAGTCGGTTACAAACATACATCATACGTACAGGTGGAACTAATAAAAGCGTGTTAAAAAATGATGAATTTTTATTCGTTGCAGGAATTTTGGTGGGCTGTTCTTCTCATGGGCATTGCGTTCATGATATTCATGGGAATGTTTATAAAATGCTGTGCTGTGCACACACCTTCCAACAATCCGAAGAAACCGCCAGCGAGACGTATCAGCGATACGCTCAGAAGGCCAATGAATACTCTGAGAAGAATGGTAAGTATCAAGTTATTTACAAAGCAAGTACAAATACCTCAGAGTACAAATAAAATTTCCTGATTGACAAAAATAACATAAAAATGGATCTTTATATTACAACATCAATGTAGATTATTAACTGTGTAAATTTTTGATATTATATCGACGCTGCTTGCAGAAAATAACATATTTCAGATTTCTTACGAAGAGTAAAGTGTAAACGTCCCAATAGTTGGACAGCTAAGAATTTTCATACTTTGTCTTTATTTCAAAAATATTCAAACAAAAAAATCTGCTTCAAATTCACATCTTGACTATTGTCTGATATTTCAGTGATCCAAAATTCATTTTATGTGTTAATTTTAAATAAAATAAAATACTTGAACGTATGAATATGTAGAATGTCCCAGTAGTTGGACAGAAAATCGACCCTGTCTTTAGGGTTGAGCGAGTTTTTTCTAATAAATTAACATTATGAAAAATACACTTCTTCGTATAAGAAAAATAATCCATACTATCTTATTGAGAAATAAATAATTCAAATATTAAAAATAATATAAAAATTGTCCAACTATTGGGACATGTCTATCTATTGGGATGTTTACCTTAGCACGTTTCGGCTTTATACGAAAACTAGCACGTTTCGATATTTATCGCGAAAACTAGCGTGTTTCGGCTTTCTCCAAGAAAACAAACACGTTTCGATTAAAGTCGATCAAATCAAACAAGTTTATCTTAGTTTATCTCCGTACCATGTGGTTTTTGATCTCAAGATTATTAGAAAAAGTTATTTCACATTGATTCAAGAATAGCATATTCAAAATTCAAGCTCCTTCAAGATGACTTTCTTTAATAAAAGATGAAATTTCTTTAATGTAATTTCTTTAACGTTAAAAAGCTGTAAAAAATTTCAAAAAGTTTCACAAACCAGAAGTCAAGATATTTATAGTTGCATGAAGATCGCAATATTTAACATGTGCTCATATAATAGAAGAGCACAGAAAAGTGATTTCGACAACAAATACTCGACAGTGCTATGTAGTGAAATATTTCAAAATTTAATATATAATTGCACATCATATCAAAAAAGGTTGTTACAAATTTTCAGAAAAATATGTCTTGGGGGATTGAGGGGAGCTGGAGTTTCGTTAAGGAATATTAAATAAAAGACAGCGCAGTATATTTGCCAAATATACTAAAACTTTTGCGGCAAAATTTTTAAAAAAACCAAAGTTTTCGCCATTTATAATATCGAAATGTGCTTGTTTTCGTAGAGAAAGCCAAAAAATGCTAGTTTTCGCAGTGAATATCGAACCGTGCTACTTTTCGTGATGAATGCCGAAAAATACTAGTTTTCGCGGTGAATATCGAAACGTGCTACTTTTCGTGGTGAATTCCAAAAAATATTATAGTTTTCGCGGTGAATATTGCAACGGGTTATAGTATTCGTAAGAAATTTCAAACATGCTACTTTTCATCGATATATGTACACTTTTTGTAGAATTTTTTTACCTCAAAAATGATTTAATTCATTTTTTTTTTCTTATTACAGCGGCATCCGCACGGTGGAGGTGGTCCAGGTCCGAGAAGCATACCACCGAGCCAAAGTCGTGCAGGTCACGGTACACGAGGCCCTTCCCACGGTTACGGGGAGGGCAGGGGTGCTCAGTATTATCCAAAAGGTAAATTTCGCCTTCGCGATTGTCATCTCGGGGAAAAAGAAAAAAAAAAGAAACAGAGATCATCCTGTCGCTGAGGCAAATCAAGACCGATCGTTGAGTCATCTTCGATAAGGAGATTCGATAAAGGAAAAATAATAAATCTATTTGTCATACACTGTCTATAAATCCATTTTCAAGATATCACGTATATCATTGACGGTCGAATCTCTTTAACGATCGGACTCGAATCCTCCCTCATTTTAATCCACAACTTACATCAATGTTTTCTCCTTTTCGCATCTTCCTCGCATTGATTGACGCGCATCACTATACGACACTATCGTTCTATGAGCTACAGAGGTGAGCTGGAGCTAACTCCATAATCTTAGCAGAAGCAAATTCAAGCATCGAAATCTTTGGCTCTTTATCCAAATCGTCCAATCTTATCTCGCTTGTTTCAATCAACATCAAATATATGATTGATTAAATTTTGCATTTGCTTCTGTTGTCATTCATTTTTCGTAGACTTGTCATTTGTCGGACGAGCTTCTCGTCGAATTACTTCGCTTATTGCTGTGTTCTTGTATTGAACCATGATTGGTTATTTTATTACGTTCATTGAGTTTATCCCGTCAAAATCGAAATTCAGAAACGGCCTATATCGTTTGTCAAAATCAAATGTGTTTCTTCAAGGCTAATGAATTTGTTAAATCGTTCACTATTTTTACTCTGAGATATATTTTCAATAGTTTACAATATATATTTCTTGGAAAATTTGTCAGAAAGATTGTTCTTTTTTTTCATCAATTTTTATTAAGGGGTTTCAGTTATACTATTTAAAATGTTACCATCAATTGAAATTAAAAAAAAATGAATCACAAATTTGAAAAAAACGTAGATGGTTCAAATTTGAAGTCGATCAACCACGTCGTATTTTAGAAAAAAATATATATATATTTCTTTTTAAGTAGGCTTATACATGGAAGTAAATAGGAGAAACGTTTATTTCGGCTGTCAATTATGTTTAAATTATGTTTAAATATCATTTGCATAAAATTTATGTCAGACCTCAATTAGATCTCAACAATTACTGTTACCAAATTGTAGGCAGTTTCTTCATCTAGTTCATCAGTTAAGACACAAAAACCTAAGTTTATCTATCAAAATCAAGCAAAATAATAAAATTCAAATATTAAAAATAATACGGTGAAAATTGTCCAACAACTAGGACGTTTACCTTATATCGATTTAAAGTCACTTTATGGAAAAAAAAATTAGAAAGCAATAATTGATTTTTTTTTCATAAATTTCATTTGAAAACGATTCTGCGTAAGTCTCAGAAACAATTCGACTATCATGCGATCAAACATTGAGCCGAAATGCGCGAAAAATGCATCTGTCAGTACAGACCATTTGTAATGTTATTAGTAATAACATAATATTTTGAC